>JAPMOB010212534.1:0-36534 GCA_029875015.1 Lepomis gibbosus | reverse complement strand
CAGTACAATGTGACAACACTGTTGTGTGTGGTTACAGGTGAAACAATATAAACCCAACCACCGTGTGATCATAGGTGAACAGTCAGCGTGAGAATGTTCGATTTCAGTGGTTGGGTTTTGTACAGTGGCCCATAAAGCAAAAACATAAACGGCCAAGGCACGATAATCTAGGATATATGAATACAGATAATACAAATACAGAAAAGCATACAGACCTGTGTTCTGATGTTCAATTTGGTGTGGACTGTAGCTTTAAGCTTTTGTCTATCATACAAACATTCACACGGACTTATAAAACACGGCTCTGCTATGCTAACAAGGCCAGAAAAAGTTGCATTGCAAGTTTTAATTAGTTATTTTATATGACAGATTCAAGGTAGGAGAGAAGAAAATGATGAATGATGTATATGGGAAAAGTCAACGGGGAGGAGAGGACCTCAATCTTGTCCTTCTGGCTGGCTCTCTTTCTAGCTTTTCATTTGTCTTTTGACTTATTTATCCAGTCGAGAGGCAATATTAGCTGTGGTGGATTTCGAAATGCAAGCCCACAACACACAGTCTTCAGAGGGGGAACCCTATTAGTGAAAACCAGAGACATCTTGCGCAGCCTGTCTCTGCGCATCAGCATTAGAATTTCAAAGTAGCTTTTGATTGTTTGATCTCATATCCAAAAATTATTGTTGGTTATAAAAGGGAGTGTGAGAAAAAGCAATTACCATAAAGCTGTGGTTCTATTAATACCCCGTTTTCTCTGTAGTCTTGTGTCTGGTTGTGATCCATAATTAACAGTGAAGAGATCCCATTTTCACCTTCTGTGTGGTTCCCCACTAGACCAGCTCTCTGGAGAGCAGAGAGGAGCGAGAGCAGTGAACAGATGATACTTCACACTACAGAAAAACCAGCAAGAGCTGTTTACAACCTGACAGAATGCAGCCTACAGTATATTGACACTTCTTTTTTAGTTAAAGGCAGCTATAACTATTCATAACTCCTGATGATTTAAATAGGTGGATCATATCATTAAGTTGAGCTGTGTATCTGGCTGCTCAGTCTAAAGGTTACAGAAACTTTGGACTGAGAGATTTTGCTTCTAAACTGTGAAACACACCAACAGCCAGTGAGAGTGCATTGATTTTTCTTTTTCCTATTGTGTAAGAAATTATGTTAATCCCGCCTCTGAAGCAGCTGCAGTCACATCTTATTGTCATGTTCATGTCATATTGTGCCAACCATAAATACAGTCAGGTCCATAAATATTGGGACATCAACACAATACCAATCTTTTTGGCTCTACAGTGGATTTGAAATGAAACGGACAAGATGTGCTTTAACTGCAGACTTTCAGCTTTAATTTGAGTGTATTTACATCCAAATCAGGTGAATTACAACAGTTTGTATATGTGGCTCCCACTTTTTAAGGGACCAAAAGTAATGGGACAATTGGCTGCTCAGCTGTTCCATGGCCAGGTGTGTGTTAATCCCTCATTCTCCCATTTACAAGGAGCAGATAAAAGGTCTAGAGTTCATTTCAAGTGTGCTATTTGCATTTGGAATCTGTTACTGTCAACTCTCAATATGAGATCCAAAGAGCTGTAACTATCAGTGAAGCAAGCCATCATCAGGCTGAAAAATCAAAATAAACCCATCAGAGAGATAGCAAAAACATTAGCTCATTTTCAGCCAAATGCTTCAGAACTCATTGGACGGCGCTTCACAGTGCAGATAGACAATGACCCGAAGCGTACAGCGAAAGCAGCTTTTTAAGTGAAAGAAGTGGAATGTTATGCAATGGCCAAGTCAATCACCTGACCTGAATCCGATTGAGCATGCATTTCACTTGCTGCAGACAAAACTGAAGGGAAAATGCCCCAAGAACAAGCAGGAACTGAAGACATTTGCAGTAGAGGCCTGGCAGAGCATCACCAGGGATGAAACCCAGCATCTGGTGATGTCTATGCGTTCCAGACTTCCCAATATTTATGGACTTGACAATGCACGAGTGAGAAAAAAACATTTACATCTAGCTTGAGTCATTGCCCACATCTCACAAACCCTATCGCCACAGAATGTAACTACTGGATGATTCTGTCGAACAGCAGATCACATTCAATGCCAACGTTTAAAAAATCTAATCTGGACACGATTCCCAGGATAAGGGGAAGGATAGGCTGGTGAATTAATTGTTGCTCCAGAGTTGGAAAAACAGAAAAACAACTGAGCCAAAGTTTTGCTACAGCAACTCCTGAGTCAACTAAAAATGATATAAACGAGACAAATACTCACTTGCTACTGACTGGTTAGGGCAAATAATCCCACCTCCTAAACAGAACAGTTTGCACGACCACAAGGTCAGATGTCACAATTTCAGTCTTATAACTAGGCCTCTTGCTCTTACATGAAGTTAGTTGTGAAATATCCCACTTATTGAAAAACAAACCAGCAACAAACAGACATAAGTGTCAGTGACATCTGAATGAAATCCAAAGTTAACCCCAATACAATCAATCCAGCTAAAAATGGAGTCATATATTCTTTGTATCTGGTAATGACAAATGTAATAACTGCTAATTTAGGCGTTATGCCCATTACAAAGCCAGTAATGTGAAATGGAACAATAGCTGAACAAAAAAAAAACAAAAGTGAGGTTTTACTGTTCTTCCCATTTTACAGAAACAGCCGTGAGCGCAGCAAAAACTTCTGAATTAGTTCAAAACGCTAAATCAATGTTTAATACAGGTTGTATTTTGAATTTCAAAATATAAAAAAGGTATTAAAATGTTCAACTATACAAACATCTGATATCACAGCCTTTTGCAATTTGTGGGAAGTCTTTTCATAAAAGAGGTAAAAATACAAACGATGTGCAGCTCTACTTGGAGAAACAGAAAAAAAGCCTCAATAAAATCCCTATGTGAAGAAGAGTCTCACACACAAGCTGATCAGTAGCTCCTGTATATTAGAACAACAATATCTATATAAATAAAATCTGTATGTGTAAAAGCTGTATTGATCATCCTTCCCCAGAGCCACTCAGGCACCTGACAACGGCAGTTTATCTCCATAATAATCAGGCCTGCACTAAATGCACCAACACGAGGAGATGATAAAAACACAGCATTCATCTCCGATTGATTAGAAGTGTTAATTTCTCACTCAGTGGTTCAGCGTAAGTGAGGCTGTGGCCTCCTGAAGAGGCGCGAGGCCGCAGAACTCACTGGGACCGATGACAAAGTTCTGTTACAAGACAGCAACGAAGCCAGAAAATAGAACCAGCGTGTGTCTCTGACTCTCTCTCACTGTTTATCTTCTGGTCAAAATCTTGTTAGATTTAGGAAATATTTAATATATAATAAATATATAACATGAAATTTGAGTTCAGCAGCGAGGTGTAAAACCCAAGAAGTGCACAGCACGCAAAGTAGGTTTGGAGCCGTCACCGTCCTCCATAGGAAAATATTGGTTAATGTCGGTGTTAAGCACTTCTGCCTCTGATCATATAGGGCCTAAGGTGTTTTTGCAGCAGTATAATGAGCCCACAAAACTCTTTTCTCTCTTTGTATCATCTTGTTTCACAACCAAAAGCTAAAGCTGGTTTGTACTCCCATGCAGCACAGAGCAAAGGTTGAATATAAACAGCAATATAAGACACACTGACATCAGAAATGTCAGATTTGACTGGCAGTATTCCTGTTATAATGAAAGGACTTCTCTGCTGACACTTGCCCCATTAACATAGTTTGCATTGTGGCTCACTTGCATACAGCAGTTGGATTCAGTGATGACATTTTTGAAGGTAGCTAAAAGAACAAACCCAGAGAAGAGTTTCCTGTAAGGCAGCAACTGACCGGTGAAGAAAATTAACTAAGTACATTTCTAAAATGTCACGGTTTGAGTCCCATTACTCAGTAAAATCTATTAAGTGTTTGTCTTTTTTCCTACGCAGCCACTGCTTGAGCCGCCGAAAAGTGAAAGATCACCCTTTGAGGGACTTCCATTTGCCTCCTTTGTGCCATTCTAGATGAACTAATTATGTGATGAAAAAAGTAACTGATTTCATTTCAAACAGGACATTAACTGCAGATGATGGAGGGAAGAAAGTGAAGTTTAATCGCCACAGCTCCTACAGTGATGATTTCTCCCTCGAAGGCAGAGGTTTCCATTTATTAGATCCTCTGTTATCTAAAGGAGAGAAGAAAAAAAAACGGCCCTCGGGACGAAAGAGGGAGAGACTGACAGAGGGGAAGACGGAGAACTGGAGAAATAGCAGGAAGCCTGGGTAAATAAACCAACAGCGCGGTAAATGCAGCATTGCGGTTCTGCTGTGATATGAGACTCTCATAAATAATGGAGCTGAGTGTCGGCCGGCCTGCCAGCAGCCAGTGCGCTGCTCCTCACACTGGGAAAACAAGGCTAAACAAACACCCTGCTAGTCAGGTCACAGGTGGCTAAACACAGATCACAGTGCAGGTATCAATCACAGGAAAAATACGCACCTGTGTGCACAAAAAACAACACCGAATAACAAATGTTCAGGTGGAGTGAAAGATGATTTACAGCTTTTTCAAAATCATGGGCCGTAAAACCAAAATAATAAGCTGAAAGATGCTAAATGACTCTGTAGGGGAACTGCAGACTCTGATCCATTGTCAATATAAAGATATTGATTAGTGCTTGTTAGATTAGATACGATTGTCACAGTGTTAGTTTAGTCTTTTTAAAGTAAAAATATACCTTTATCTATTTTCATTGATAAAATATCATTAATAAAAAATGTGATTTATAGTTGAATTTAAGAATTACAGATTGTAGCATTAACATTCTGATCTTTTCCGGGTCGGATTTTGGCCACTTTTATGTGCGCTCCAAATTCGATACAGATCAGATCATTTTTTAAATGTGACCTTGGTCTGGACACTCAGATTGGAACTGATCTTGACGTAACTCTAGAGCAGCTGCTTTCACAGTTCTGCTGCAGACGGAGCCACTAATGAACAAGAAAGCTCCAGAAAAGCCGTAATTAATTCTCTTTCTTCCACATGTAAGCCCACGGCATGTGAGCTCTCTTCTGAGTTATGAGCATGCTACTTGTCCGTGCGGACAGAGCGGGGAGAGAGAGGCTGTAACGTTAATGAGTTGTGGGGCAGTTGAGTTACAGCACCAGAAACTGTAATGAAAAGGACAAAATGTCGTGAACACTTGCCATAATTTGGGAAAAATGTGACCCTTGAGAGGACAATGAAATATGGTAGTCTCCCGTGAAAAGTGGGAGGGTTAGCACGTAGGAGCTAACCGGAGCTAACGTCAAAAAAACCAATAAAATCAGAATGGAGCATCAAGGCCTGCAGTCTGAACGTAGCCAAAGTGAAGAAAAGTTTAAACCACTTAAGCAGATTACAATAAATATTTATTTTTGAATGACCATAAAAGTAAAATGTCACCAACATTTAAACACGTGCACATGAAACCCTCAGCGTTTTCTGCACAATGGCAGAAACTGACAGGAGGGGGGGCCGGAAACCTACTAAGATATTATGTGTATATGTGTATATTTATGCACAATAGCTCCCTGTGTCTGTGTGTGCGTTACACCAATAAACAGACTATTACCATCGCCGCTCATAAGCAATACTGATTCCTCCCTGATGACTCAAACCCAAAACACCGAAAACAGATGCGTAAAAAACATTAAACAAGTGACAAAAAGTGAGAAGTGAGACCGTGGGGTTATTACTGAAAAGAGAATAGATCCAAAACAAGTCAAACAGGCGGAGCTGCTTAATTGATTCTGGGAGTAAATTGTGTGTTTGTGTGCGTATGGGAGGGGTCAGGAGTAAACATGAAATGATGCGGCATCTGTTGAGGCTTTAAGTGATATATCACTCCATTCCACTTCGTTTAGCATCACTTCGTCTGAGTTAATTGGTTCATGAGGAGCACTAATTAAAGGGGATGGCCTTGTTTATCGTCACAGCGATGCTCGTTAAGCGGAGAGAGATTTTTTTTTTTCTTTTAGGACTGGTGACATTAACCCATCCTTCACAACCGTGGGTGAGGGGATGCGTCTGTGTATATTTACACCAGTCTTCGATGTGGCAGCTGCATCTAACAGCTTATGTGTAGCAGAGTGAAGCGCGCACACACAGCTTGACAACACATATTTTATACCGTATACACATATTGTAACACGCATGAAAAAACACACGCAAACATATGCAAGATGAGGATTTGTACCTACCTCTCTACGTCGTGAGGCCCAGCACGTCTGTTTGACTTTCCAGACCACAGCAGCGACCAGTAACAGAGACAGGAAACAGCTGGAGAGAGGAGAGGGACACAGGTCATACACAATCAATCAATTAAAAACCAGTGGCTTCTAAGTAGTTCATGAACACAAGCATGCAAAAAAAATAGTTACACCAAGAATGCAATGGTACAACCAGCTGACCTGGTGCTAAGTTGGTTCATCTGCTGTGGCATCATTCTGATTTCATCACAGCCCCAAAAGCAGTTACTGGGAATCTGCCGGTAACGAGTCCAATCTGATGCTTATATTCAAAGCCTAAATGCTCATTAAACACACAATGTATCTGACACATTGAAAAAACAGCTGTGGCCTCCTAAATCTTACATACCTTATTTTTCAGAGCTACTTGACTTAATTTGCCTACTGAAGTTTATAAACTTTAATCTAACTGGGAGAATCACTCTGTTGGAGTTGCTGAAACTACAGAAACACTTGATTTTACAGTGGTGTGACGGAGTTGGATCCCTCACAAACAATCTTTGGCCGAGTGCAGACACCATCCGCAAAGAACACTTTAAAGCAGACACTTATTATTTTGTTCCGGCATCAAATTACTTAAGGAATTAACGTTAATTAGTGAAAGCGTCATTGAGTGGTGGCAAAAACAAGATGCTGTTGGCAGAATGTTATGCTTCTTGCTAATAAGTAAGAGAGAGGAGGAACTGAATTCACAACAAATTGTTCATTAGCAAACTGAGGTGGACAGTTCTTAAAGAATGGATTAGAATTTGACCATCAATGGTGATCCTGAAGGAAACTGCAGTGGATCAGTCTGAGCCTTTTCTGCAAACTCAATCTGTGTCTGAGAAGCACTGCATGAATACCTGCAAACGTTTTCCACCCAAGACGACGTGACAATTTTAAACTAATCAGGCGACAATATTTTTCAATAATACAATGCTTTAAACCTCAGTGGACAGGGAGCAGCAAGCAAGAGTCCAAACCTGACCAGAATGAGGTGCAATTTTCAAAAAATGACCTCCAAAGAAAATTATAATGTACGCCTTATGTGTATGAATACTACGGGAGGGGAAAAAATCGATACAGCGTAGTATCGCGATATTTTCCGTGGCAATATTGAATCGATACACGGAGGTCAAGTATCGATGATTTATTATAAGAATTGTACAAGATAATTTTACTTTGTCGCTTTTTCAGTCCACGAGAAAAAGAACAAAATGCAATATATCGTAATACGTTTAAAATTGCAATATCGTATCTTGACATAAGTATCGTGATAATATCGTATCGTGGGTCCTCTGGTGATTCCCACCAGAGGATGTGAATACACACATTCGACAAAAAAAAGGCAACTGTACTCATGTTATCAGCCACACACATCCATTACCAGGATCAAGAGATGAAAATCAAAAGACCAAAAACATATTTCTGCTACACAAATGGCCTTTTCTGTACTTTTCATTTAAAATACTGGCAGTTTTAGTTCTGTGCTCGACACAACGACTTCTAGAAATATTCAACCTTGGGTGGAAATTTTACATTGAATAAACAAGTTGTACGTGCCAAAGTCCAATAACAAGTCACTGCAACTAACAGAGGAGACTTCTGTTGAAAAATAAAAGGAATTAAAAGACATGCTGAGGATGTTTTCATCCTTTGTAGTTTCCCCTTTGAAAAGATGTTTCTGTACATCTCTATGCCATTATTTAATTATTGGGCAATTTCTTCATGCTATACAACCCTACTCAGGGTCTATCTGCAGATAACGTGATTTTAATAACAACATATTTCATGCTTGTAGTAGTCTTTGTAGTTGTCCTTAAAAAACACCTTCAAGTGCAAAAAGAAAAAAGGAAATCACACAACCACAATGCAATCAGAGAGCAGTATCTTCACACTAATTTACTGCCCTCGAGCTCCCTTTTCTGGAGAGCAAAGACGACAAAAGGATAGAGAAATTCTTGGGAAATTTGTGGCGAGATACAAAAAAGCGGTGACCACAGGCAGCTGGGGATTTTAGCACAGCGCAGGGCAGCGAGAGGTCAATGAGCGACATGATGCTCTCTAACAAAGAACAAGGTCTCATGTACACACACACACACACACACTCAGCCTCAAAGTCCAGTGTCTGGAGGGCAAAGTTATCTGGCCAAACACAAAGCTCCTCTCTCAACCAGAACTTCTGACAAGAACTCAAAACAAGCGCGCCCAAAGACTTAACAGGAAGTCCCTGAGAAACTGCTGAGGACAGCAGCTCCGAAACAATCCTCCTCTTCATCCGTCTGTGTGTGGGGGGGTGTGTGTGGGTGTGTGTGTGTGTGTGTGTGTGTGTGTGTCCTACTGTGTCTCTATGTGAGGAAGACAGCATTGTAAAGGGTATTAGTTCTGTAATGAGCATGACATTTTCAGACGCAGTCTGCTGAAGAGGCCGCAGCCATGGCCTCTTCAGTCCACAGCCGACCTCTCAGCCGCATTCAGACACATCACAACTAGGAAATCCCCTCCGGTGATGAGGACAGGATGCTAATTGCTGCTGCTGGATGAAAACCATCCGGTTTCAAGACTCCAACAGCCTTTTTCAAGATTATTTGAAAAGTTGTCATCCAATAGCCTTGAAAACGCCCTGACAAGGTGAAATACACACTTTATAGAGATGGTTCAACCTTTTTTGACCTTTATCACAACTGACCATTGTGTCTCCTAGGAGTACCATCAAATACAAAGGCATATAATATAAAGATCAAGAGGGGAGTTTCAGTTTATGGACATTAATTGTTGTGCTTAGGTTTCTGATTTAGTCTGCAGTACTGAATTACAATGAAAATACAATATTTTGCAATACATTTATTCATTTAGCTGATGCTTTTATCCAAAGCTACTTACAACTGCTATTTATGTCAGAGGTCGCACCCCTCTGGAGCAACTAGGGGTTAAGTATCTTGTTCAGGGACACAATGGTGGATGGGTCACAGTGGGGGATTGAACCCGGGTCTCTCACACCAAAGGCAGGCGTCTTATCCTTTATATTGGCAGGGTTGATATAGACTTGGATTTTTACACATATTGTATATACTAACATCAATATGCTGTGCAGAAACTCCAGTAGTCCACCAAAAAATATTTTATGTGTTGGAGCAGTGTATCTTTATTTTGTTAGTTATATATACAATATATGTTATATTTTGTTACATTATATAGTTTACCAGTGCAGTTTATGTACTATGAGCGACGTTGCCCATGTTGATTGCCGATGGGAGGGGAAACAGACACGTCAACAATGGTTGATTGGCCTTGATCTTAACTCTACAGTTTCATGTCATCTGTTAGAAAGTCTGATTTATTTATTTTTTTCAAAATACTTCCACTTCCTTGTGCCATCTGAATCTTCATAGACTGACCAGGCCAAACACCAGATATGCCAGGACCCCCACTACACTGAATATTCCCTGGAACAACTACAGCAAAGACAAATATACTCAGTAGCTCCCCTGCAATGATTTTCCATCCTCCGAACGTATGTTCTAAAAACCCTCCACTGGCCGGGATTCAAATCCGATCAGGCCCAAGACTCCCCATTCAGTCTGTGTTACCTCAGCTCACCATTAATGAGCCACAGGACCCGAGCTTAGCCATCTAACCAATGGACCGGAGCGGCTGATTGTCGCTATTACCAAGGCATTAAAGAGAAGGAAGTAGGGGGGAGGAGGAGAGGCTGGGAGTGTCCTTTGGGTTTGTTAACACTTCACTGAGCCTCTTGATGGGTTTAAGACTGTTCAGCCACAGGTAATAGCAATCGAACTGATTAAACAACCAGGGAAAATGGGTAAGAAAGAGTCTGGGTCCATGTATGAGTGTGCGAGGTTGTGTTCCTGCTCTTTTTAAGTGGTGAAATCCTGAAGCACAGCACATACACACACACACGCGCGGGAGAGAACACAGTGAAACACCTGAATCCCTGTAGGCAGCGCGAAAAAATCAATAAACTATTCGTTGAACATGAGCCACAGATAGCACACAATAGGAAGCAGCTTTCCATCTGCACAACCAGCAAATCAACTCTGTGTAGGGACGGCGCAAACTGAGGCCTCCGGTCCGGAGAGAGAAGCAGCAGGTTCTGTTCCTGTAACGTTTTCAACATTTAAACTACTATCTGTTGTGCACCCCAAGGACCTGTGTCTAGATTTTAGTCTTTCTGTTTTTCATTTCAACAAATGAGAAGCATAAGAGTTGTTGGGGAACCAGATGCCTATCTACATCCAAATAAAATCTTTGCGATACCACTCCAAAGGGCTGCTTCCTAAAATTGGTCTGTTCAAATTTACAGTTAGAAGTCGTGAATCAACTTCACTTCTTCAGTCAAGACGTGCAACGGTTTTCCCCTGTAGCATCACTGTCAACAGATTAGAACAGATAACATCACAGCAAGGACACAACGTTTTACAAAGCTAGTTTTATAAGACAGCGTTCAGGGCGAGGCCCAGGTAGAGGTAGCAGAGCGCCTTGGCAAAAAAAAAAAACATGCTGCCTGTCAAAAATACCATATTTCATTTACCTGCACATATAGGAACCGACAGATTAAATGATTGTACACGATAGAATATGATAAACCGCTGTGTTTCTGGTGACTGCAAACTCATGGGTCTTCAGTATTTCTTAAAGTGGACTTTCATTGGGTTACAGCTGAATCAACCCCGCCCCCCCCCCCACACCAAGACACTGTCTCTCTGAGACTCTAAATCGGTTATTGGTCTGAGTGGATCTGGTAAGGAGTGACTAAACAACAGATCAAAATGACTGAAATACTTTCTGCCTCTCTGCTGGCCTTTTCTTTCCTTTATAGTGTGAACATGTGCGAGTTTAGTAGGATTTGGATAGATGGACACAGTCTCGGCTGGCTGCATTATATTTCTCAAAATTACAGGTACAATGTAAAGATGAAAATCACTGGACTAAACTGCTGCATTTCTTCCATGTATTAAGTTTTCAGTTGAGTTTTGTTATTACTTGCGTAAAAGTCATTTTTCTAGTTTTTTGTTTGCGTATGGAAAAATGTTTTTTCTCTGGTACTCTCTCACTCTGTACTGCCTTTTCCTGATCTGAGTCAAGGGTCTAAAGACAGACGGTGTTGTACGATACACAACAGCCGTGTTTCCATTGAAGTTTTTAATGCGCATTTTTAAGTATTGCATCAGAAAAGGTTGATGGAAACAGCAAATTCCCCCCAAAATTTTACACTCACTTGAGGTGTTTTTTTCCTTTGTCAAAAAAAGAGTGAATGTGCTAAATGGGAGATGGACACACTTTTGCCGAATAAGTTCTGACGTAGCGAATTTGTAACTCAAGCCTGATCAGCTGTTTCCGCTGTCGGCGTCTAACCGGATATTCCAAAAATGTGCGGAGACATGGCTGGTAGCAACTTAAGCGCTAGAAACACATTCCCTCTTTCCTTTTTATCTAAAGTCCAAACACAATGATGCGCTCAAGTGCTTAAGTCCTAAACGTTGTCAAGAAACATGTTGCTCTTGGAAAAAAAGGGTTGAAAACATAACAAAATATAGGAGCTGTGGAAGTCAACCTCTGCGTCACTCCTGCTCCTCCATGCGTAAGTGCCTATGGGTTTGCTTTTTGTGTATGTTTAAACAAATAAAGTAACTCCAAAATCTAAGAAAGACACAGACAGATAAAATATATATGAACAACGTCCACAGAGAATCCTCGTGGAAGTGAGCGTTTATAGGGATGGTCATTTTGAAATGAAGTGCGGGAGCTCAGGGAGTCTCACGAGCCACTTAGTGCTGAGTAGCTTCTCTGTTTTGGGAAAGAGAGAGAGAGAAAGAGCGAGAGAGAAACTGATTGCTAATCAAGCGAGCGAGAGCTAGGAGTAATTGGACAAAGCTGAACTGCAGTGTCACCAATTAGCATTTGAGACTGTGGAGAGCGGAGACATAAACGCTGTTTAATTATGGCCGTATTCCTTTTTTTCCCCCCTCTCCTTCTTAGAGATGAGAAAGAATACATGAGGAGGATGAATGGAGGGACGGGAAGAGGAGGAGAGGAGAGATTCAAATTTTTCCAAATCTTTGTGGAAGGAGATTTCACAGCTAATCAGGGAAACTTTAAGCAGCTGGGCCCAATTTCACGAAAGAAAAAAGTCAATAGTTAATAAAACACATATAGACAGAGACTGTCCTCTGGGCTGTTACAACACTGCATATGCTTAAAATTATTTCATACAACCCCAACACTACATGATGATGGCAGCTTTTTGGCATTTGATTTTTTTTATCTTTCTGCCCTCATATATTTACCCTGCCAGCTTCCATTCAGGTTCAAATGTAGTTTTATAGTAATTGCACGACAGTATCAGTAACATAGCTAAAAATTGTTCGTACAACAATGGACGCAAAGCTACTGTATTTCTTACAGAATATGTTTTGACGGATCTAATTTCCTTTGCCAAACGTATTTTGGAGTAAACATAACTACTCAGTATTTAACCCACACCACAATCTTTCCTCAGTGTTAACCGAGGGCTCTGTAGTGTCTAAACCAAGCCTCTTTTCCACCAAAGCATTTTGAGAGCCGGTTCGGAGCCGGCGGCAGCGCCTACTCGCGAACCAGTTCTTTGTGTTTCGACAGCCAAAGAACCGGTTCTTGGCCAGGAAAACTGGTTCCAAAGCAGCACAGACTTTTTTGCTGGACTAGAACCGTTCTTTTACCACGTCATGCTTACGTAACGACGTCGTTCGCTGGGCTCTCTAGTGAGTGGAAAAACAAACAGGATCTGAGAAGGTTCGCAAGTTGAACCAACTTTGAACCAGCACCAGTTCTGAACCAGTTCTTTTTTGGTGGAAAAGGGGTACCAGTGTTGACAAGTTACTTCCAAAATGTAACACATTTTAGATTACTGTTGTCTGAGTGTATTTAGTCAACGTGTAAATGTGTTACTTTGAGTTACTTTCACTGCTATTTAATGGGCGCATTATTCAGAGACTAATATATGTACCTGCATAGGTGGGTTCTAGCGATGTGCAGATCGCTGTTATATCCGTGGATCGGGTGGCTTTTTGTCAGAAAAATGAACATTCTGATTAATAGCAGGCGGGTTGCGGATAGGATTTCTCTCATTAAGAGAGACGCTGTGGTCATTTACACACAAGTTACAGCAGCAGAACTTCATTGATAATTTAAATCTCCCGACACTCTGACAGGATGCGCTGATGAAAAGAAATCATTAAAAGAAATCATTAAACCAAAATATAATTCTATTCACGCTTGATCCACGATGATAAAGATACAGAATAAAATAGAAAAGCATGGGAAAAATACCACATTGTCAATATTTTAGAGACCCCTCAAAATTTCACAGATTGTAACAGGTACAATATTACCGAAATTTGATGAGTATTGCGTAATATTACCGCAAAAAAGACAATACTTTACTGTGACTGCGTTGTTTTTGTAACGTGTTATTGCAAACACTGCTCAACATACTGCCGATATGTTCAGTATGAACATTCAATGTAAATGTTTGGGGGTTTTTTTAACTGGAGCCTGGTGTGTTCCCTTTAAACATATTTGCTTGGGCGCCCCAGTAGCTCACCTGGTTAATCCACTGCACCATACCACACTTTTGCTGCATGTCATTCCCTCTCTCTCTCTTCTTTACTGTCTCTCTATAGCTGTCCCTGTCTAATGAAAACAATAAAAAGCCCCCAAACATATCTGCTTGATGACAGACACAGAGACAGATACATTAGTCCACAGACAATAAAGCGAGATCGCCAATCTCTCCTCTCAATCACTTTGCTTTTTTCTGTGCTTGCTGCATATCTTTCCTCTTCTCTTCTTCCCAATGCCACACTGCATCTCGTCACTGTGCCTTCTGCCTACAGGCGCACA
Organism: Lepomis gibbosus; assembly: GCA_029875015.1. Lineage (NCBI taxonomy): Eukaryota > Metazoa > Chordata > Actinopteri > Centrarchiformes > Centrarchidae > Lepomis > Lepomis gibbosus. The sequence continues at coordinate 22,367 of JAPMOB010212534.1, read as the reverse complement.
CACACACACACACACACACATACAATGAGTCATGACTCAGGCAGTTCAGCACTCCAGCTCCTGACCCCACCAGCACAGTGGAGCCACACACATACCCGAACACACCTATATAACGCAGACCCACGCGCACACACATACATACGTCTGCATCTCTAACATGTACACCACAATCCGGTGCTGGCACACCGGTCGTGACCAACCAGCAATGATAGGCAGCTGGAGCTGAAGGGGGAGCAACCATAGCGCAACGACTCAGCATTTTTATATTATTACTCTCACAGTCAGAAGGTGGAGACAAAAGTTCCACACTGCAGAATTAAAGCTGCAAAATGTATGGTAAATGTTTCAGCAAAAATGTTTTGACTTCAGTCTCCTTTTAGCTCCACTTTGCCTTTATGTTCCGCTTTCTTCACCAGCTAATTATTAGGCGCTTTTATACAGATATCAGAATCAGAAATACTTTATTGAAGGAAAATTCTTTTGTCCCAATTGCACACTTGTCAAGGTAGATAGATAAAGAGTACAGAAATATAAGAGTATAAGTATAAAATATAAACACAAATATAAAGGAGTGTGGATATGTACAACATTTACATTATTTTATAGGAATTATTATGGTGAACCAAAAAGTTCTAGTGAATAAATAGCAGCAGAGAATAATGCACATTAATTAGTAAACAGGTAATATTGCACAGAAAATAGGTAATAATAATAATAGATAATATCCTACAATACACACGGAAAGAATATTCACAAACATGCCGCATTCGCTGATTCATAGTAAACTGATGTTTGCGGCATAATCCTACAAACACCATGTCGATCTGGCTTCACAGAACCAGCAGCTTTGAAAAAGACTGTTACATGTAATAAAACACCGGCTTGTCAGCTGGGGCTTTTCACACAGACACCATTATACAATACCGGCATAGTGTGAAAGCGCCTTTTAACTTTGTTTGCTATTCGGTGCAGGCCTGGTAGTGTACAGCTGCTGGAAATAGCCCTTATGCGGTAAGGTGAGACTGAACTATACAGTTAATTTACCGTACAGCCAAAACTTTGAGTTAAAAGAGGCTAAATGGCTTTACACAGCTGTTTTTGGGTTTGTCTCTACCCATTACATAGATTACACATTACATGTTTGATTCTGTGCTAAGATTGAAAATATTGATCAATGCTTCTGAGAATACAAATTTAAAAGCATTGTCTTTTAATTGAGCATTTTTTCATTATAGTAATGCTACTCTTATATAAGTAAAGGACCTTAATACCTTTTCCAGCAGAGAAAAAAACTTGCAAATTGCATCATACTGTATAACAAGGGCAGTAAATAAACCAACAACAAAAACGTCCTGTAGATGTAGCACATAACCTTTTCTCACTGAGAGTCTGATGCAGTGCAGAAGAGAGCGACTCATAAACAGAGCAGTGACTAATACACACACAAACACACACACACAGGCAACACCGAACTCTCCCGGCAAAACTTGACGCTGTCCCCTACTGATGACATCATCCCTCTATGCTGGCCTAAAGGTCGCTGATGTCCGGAAGCCGGGCCGTGGGCACAGAAATGGCTCACTTCCACACACGGCCGCACAGTGACACACACATACGCAAGCACGAACACGCAGTGAGGAGAACACACATGCGCACATACAGGAAACAACGCGCACGTACACACTCGCACGGACAAAACACACACTTGTCCGGTGTCGTAGCTGAGTGGCAGAATCTCGCCTGAAGACAGCAGACTTCATTCCAGACTTCTTCCTCCAAAACACTCTCTCATTATATCCACTGCCTGTCTGCATGACGAGCAGTAACATACACGTCTCTCACCCACTCCAAAAAAAAAAATAAATAAATCACCGCTGTGCCTGACTGACTGGTTTGATGTGTGTGGAAATTATGGAGATGGGAGATCATTTTTAGTCCTTAAGTATTACTATTCAGACCTTATTAAGCATTAATACTACTTAAACAAACACCACACAGCAGCATGGTTCAGAGAGACATACAGGAAGACATCTGATTCTGCCACACCACAAGCAAAAACAAAACCATTCGCTGCCATTGCATTAATAAAGGTTTGCTTTTTAGTGATTTGTAAAACTGTCCGTGTCAGTTTGTTTGGCGGTTCATTTCCCTCCAGTCTCTCTCTCTTTTTTTACTCTCTAGTGTGATTTTTTGCAAGTTGAAACATCTTCGCATCAGGTCGCGCTGCCCCGGAGCCAATAATCAACTTTGGATGCAACTGCGTTATCCCTGAAAACTCGCCATGTGTTCTGTCTGAACCGTCTTTGGGGATATGTTTCAGTACGAATAGAGTTAGCAAATTTTAATTTTCTTGTATTTATTGTTATAGTGGAGTGGTGATGGCACAATGGATAAGACACATGCCTTGGGTGTGAGAGACGCAGGCTCAATCCCCCACTGTAACCCATCCACCATCGTGTCCCTGAGCAAGACGCTTAACTCCTAGTTGCTCCAGAGGTGTGCAACCTCTGTGACATAAATAGCAATTGTAAGTCGCTTTGGATAAAAGTGTCAGCTAAATGAATAAATTATATTATATATTTTTCTTTGATACAGGTGTACTAATAGGCAGGAAAAACTGTACTATAAAATTCTTATGACCTTACTGAAAATGCACTTATTGTTCAAAAATGTTGAGCCCACTGATTTGGTGATTTGCAGGTCAATGGACAACTAGATCAATACTGGGCTAAATCTGGTGGAAAAGTAAGTTGTTGTTTTGTTTTTTAATATCAAGGTTCAGTGCACCATTGTTTCCACAGGATATACTATAAATGCCTATATTTTAGTGTAAAGCAGGTCATGATTCTCAAATACAGTGAAGTAAAGGTTTTTCAACCTTGACATCTAAAAATCTTTCATCTTTCATTCAGCTCAGCTTTAATTTAGAGTAGATGACATCATTCCTTTTGACATGCACATCACCAAATCATAGTTTACTGCAAGATTGTCAATTTGGGTTTCACATTTCCTCTTTTTAGAGTGTAAAATGAGTATTTTTTAGAAATCAGTTGAGTTGTTCATTCTCAGCAACCTAACTCGCACACCTACGAGCGGCTGTGGCTCAGGAGGTAGAGCGAGTTGCCGATTAATTGCAAGATCGACGGTTCAATCCCCGGCTCCTTAAGGCTGCATGTTGAAGTGTCCTTGGGCATTTTCATGAATGTGTGTGAATGATGTTTTTTCTGGGCACATAAGCTCAGTGTATGAATGTGTGTGAATGGTGAATGTGATGTGTAACAGCGCATTGAGAGATGTGTAACTTGTATGTTATATGTTGGTTGTATTTTATGTATGTTTCTGTGTTTCTATGTTTTTATGTATTTTATGTATGTTTCTATGTTTTTATGTATTTTATGTATGTTTCTATGTTTTTATGTATTTTATGTATGTTTCTTGTATGTGGACCCCAGGAAGAGTAGCTGCAACATTAGTGGCAGCTAATGGGGATCCAAATAAACAAATAAACGAATTGAGAGGCACTTTACAGATACGGAGCATTTACATTTACATCTGCTAATTACCCCACATGTCTGCTTGTTGCTGTTGAGCAAATGCAGAAGATTGCCAGAGCTATTGGTTGTCTAGTGTCTTGCCTGAGGCTGCTGCCACCTACTGTAACTCAATGTGCGTGAACCACTGAGGAACAAAGCCCTGTGATGAGCAGCTGGATGCTCTGCAGCAAACAATACACACAGTAAATAAGACAATGAGGGAAAACGTACCTGAAGAAGGTGACAAAGAACTGCACCAGGTCCATGATGCTGTTGTGCTGAGAGAAAGCAATCTGTTGAAAAGGGAAGAAAAGACAGTTTATTTATATACAGTTAAGACATGCTGCAAAGTTCAAAATTTGTGGCCGAAAAAGCAAAACAAACAAAATATCACTGTTTGTTTATTAACACAGACTGTAAAATGATCATCAATATCTTGATTATGATCGGTTGAGAAAACATTTTTATTACTCATGTCTGCATCTAAATATACCTCAAACTTGAAAAATACACATCACAGTATCCCAGAGCCAGACACGACGGCGTCAACAGCACCAACCTCACATTTTTGCTGGTATATATTGATTATCTTTTCTACATTTGCATGACTGTGTATCAATGCTCTGTTCTTTCTTCCTTTAAAATGTTAACCATGTAAATACAGGATGAAAATCATGTATCACAAATTACATAGTAAGTTATAAAGTTAGACAAACAAATTTCAGTCCGACCCAAATAAATATTTTTTTTTTTTTTTTACACTTGTGTCAGCATTTGGTTTTTAGTCTATGTATTAAAATTATGCAACTCCATCTACTTCCGCATAAAGAAAAGCAGAAGGTTAAACAGGTGAAAGAACATTTAAATACATCAGGCCAGAGGTAGGTGATGAATAGTTTTTAAAATTATTCAAATGCACGTCTTAAACACGACTGTATTGTATATCTGAGGTACAGATATTCTTTTGCACAAAGCAAACAAAACACTCTTATGTAACCTCGCTTTCCTCTAACATGTGTAGAGCATTACGTGAAACTGATGCAATAACTGTGGATGAACATCTTTCTTACCTAAGGCCAATGTTCAGACCTCTTACATAAGGCCAACAACTTTCTGCCAAATAAATTCTCACATGTTATTCTCTCTCTCCTCGTCACACACACACACACAAACAAAGAATACTACGCAAGCCACCACCCATATGGTTTGCAGGTTAGTATAAGATTAGCCTGTGAGAAAAGGTTTCTGGCCCTTTGTGCTTTCCAGTATTCTGCAGCACCTTGTTCAATTGAACTCCGACAATTCCTGCTGGATGCTACAGCACCACTAAATCCACTGGCTGCACCATCCATCATCACGTTTTCGGTGCTGGGATACTGGTGCAGTGTGTAGCCCTCTGCCTTCCTGACTCACAGATATGATACATGTTGACTAAGACATCCTGCAGGACAATTTTAAAGGTTCAGTTCACCCAGATTACAAAAGAAAAACATATTTTTGCCATTCAGTCCTAGTGGTATTTAGTCATGCAAATAGTTTCTGGTTTTAAGTGCTGAGATTTTCAGATATCCGGCTGTGAATCATCTGCTTCCACCCAAATACAATGAATGGAACTTTTTGTGGTTCTGAAAGTGTAGAAAAACACAATTTGAAACAAACTTCACTTTCTACAAATGTTATCCAAACACTTGGGATAACCCATAGTCCCCAAAGTAGCTTACAGTGACGTCTGTGGGCTTGAGTCACCACAAGAGGTTGTTTCTAAGATGTGTTCTTTGATATGTTTCTTATCTGCAATTCAATTAAAGATTTTCAAATCCCTTTTTGTGACATTTTGCGGTATGTAGTTTGTTCTGTTTTTGACTCATTGTCGCTGATTATAATGTCCAGGACATTCTTGATATTTTAAATAGGCAGTGGGGCTCATGTGAAATTCTATTAACAAGTTTTCAAAACCTGGGCAAATGAAACCAAATATATCTGCATGCAAATTGTTCTTCCTGACAGACAGGAAGCAGCATGTGAAGCTGGGAAAAGATGTTGCTGATTCCAGGACCATCAGCACCGGTTCTCCTCAAGGCTGTGTTCTTTCCCACTTCTCCTCTCTCTGAACACCAACAGCTGCACCTCCAGTCACCACTCCGTCAAGCTCCTGAAGTTTGCGGACGACACCACCCTCATTGGGCTAATCTCTGGTGGGGATGAATCCGGACCCTACAGGTGGGAGATCGATCATCTGGTGACCTGGTGCAGCTAGAACAGTCTGGAGCTCAATGCTCTGAAGACAGTGGAGATGGTCGTGGACCTCAGGAACAGCCCAGCCCCATCTTCCCCCATCATCCTGTGCGACTCCTCAGTCACCACTGTGGACTCCTTCTGCTTCCTGGACACCATCATCTTCCAGGACCTCAAGTGGGAGCTGAACATCACCTCCATCACCAAGAAGCCCCAGCAGAGGATGTACTTCCTGCAGCAGGTGAAGAAGTTGAGCCTGCCAAAGACAATGATGGTGCACTTCTACACCGTCACCATTGAGTCCATCCTCACCTCCTCCATCACCATCTGGTACGCTGCTGCCACTGCAAGGGACAAAGGCAGGCTGCAGCGTATCATATTCTATCTCTTCAGGACCTGTACACCTCCAGGACTCTGGCAGGAGGCTGCGGTCCATTAGGACCAAAACCTTTCGCCAAAAAAACAAGCTTCTTTCTGTCCGCAGCTTGCCTCATCAACAAGGCCCGGGTCCCCCACTGACACGCCCCCCTTTCAAATAATACAAATGTCTCTGTACATGTAAATACAATTTCATTTCATATATTGTTGTTAATTGTTAATCTTTGTTGTTGCATATTTTTATTTTGTCAATTTATATATTTCGTTGCAACACGTCTGCACAACACAAAGCTCGAATAATTCACATGTAAATATCTGCAACTTTGTTCTTTCTCTGCTTTATTTATGTCAACTGTATGTTTGTCTACGTGTAGCACCTTATCGCCACAGCAAATTCCTCGTATGTGTAAAACACTACTTTGCAATAAAGCTCCTTCTGCTTCTTCTGTTCTGATGAATAAATAAATACCAGCAAAATGTGTTGTTTTTTTTTAATTGAGGTGAACTTAACATTTGTATTTTTCATGTCGACTGATAAGAGACATATAGCACAAAAAACATAATAACACTGTTTTCTATATGTAAAAAAACAAAACATGCTGTATGTTGCACCATTAAAATAAACAAAAAACGTTGTTTCCAATTGTTTCATCAGCGCACACACCCACACATTGCTCACATATCACTATAAAAACTATTCCTCACCTCTCCCCTCATCTCATCCCTCAAAATATTACTCTGCAATCTGTCTTCATCAGTTTCCTGTGCACGCCTGTTTTTGTTTCTCAATACATGAGAGCTGCACCCTGCTGCTTCAGAGCAAAGTTTTGGCCTTCAGCTAAGAAAACCTCCTGTAAAGCCACTGTTGTCCATGAATAAACTCCCTCATATTAAGAGGATTATTTATTACAGACATAATTCATTTCCCATTCACTTTTTCCGCCCTGTAGGAACAAAATAGAGCTTTCTCACAGCCCCCATTGTCTTCTTTCTAGACAGATGAAGGAGGATGTGCATTGAGGGATAGAAGCACATTGCAGTGCAAGGTACTTGTACATAGCAAAGCCCGGCAGAATAATGTAATGGCCAAGCTGAAGACCAAAAGTGTACTTCAGATAATTTGTTAACCAGTTTTATTAAAGAAATGGTAAAATATTGGGCTGTTCAGATGCCACACATGCAAAAATCTTGGCACCACTCCAGAAACCCAATGTCAATTCATAAAAATAGATCCACCAGTTTCGTTACATGTTTTAAGAAAAACATGCTAGTCATGTTCATGGTTGGGAAGCTTAGCTAATCTTACAGGCTGGCTATAGGTTGACCAGGATGTTTTTATTGATGAAAACTCTAGTGCAATACATGTTGTCCACTAAGAATAATATCCCAACATTTGACGCTTGTAGCTCACATAGTACAGAAGCATTGAAGTAGTCATGGTATCATAGCCAGGATGTGCTGATGTGACGTGCAAATATGTGAAAATTATTGCTTTTTTGGGGCATTCACATTTGACAACTTTGAAATACGATAGTGGCACATCCGGATGAGTTCAAGTGCATTAACACGGGAGAACGCCATTTGTGTGCTTTCTTTAAAAATAAAGAGTCTCCTATGTGTTGCCTTTAAGAGAATAGGGAAATGTACACTGCTCAAAAAATAAAAGGAACACTTAAACAACACAATGTAACTCCAAGTCAATCACACTCCTGTGAAATAAAACTGTCCACTTAGGAAGCAACAATTGATTGACAATCAATTTCACCTGCTGTTTTGCAAATGAAATATACAACAGGTATAAATTATAGGCAATCAGCAAGACACCCCCAATAAAGGAGTGGTTCTGCAGGTGGTGACAACAGACCACTTCTCAGTTCCTATGCTTCCTGGCTGATGTTTTGGTCACTTTTGAATGCTGGCGGTGCTTCACTCTAGTGGTAGCATGAGACGGAGTTTACAACCCACACAAGTGGCTCATGTAGTGCAGCTCATCCAGGATGGCACATCAATGCGAGCTGCGGCAAGGTTTGCTGTGTCTGTCAGCGTAGTATCCAGAGCATGGAGGCGCTACCAGGAGACAGACCAGTACATCAGGAGACGTGGAGGAGGCCTTAGGAAGGCAACAACCCAGCAGCAGGACAGCTACCTCCGCCTTTGTACAAGGAGGAGCAGGAGGAGCACTGCCAGAGCCCTGCAAAATGACCTCCAGCAGGCCACAAATGTGCATGTGTCTGCTCAAACGGTCAGAAACAGACTCCATGAGGGTGGTATGAGGGCCCGACGTCCACAGGTGGGGGTTGTGCTTACAGCCCAAGACCGTGCAGGACGTTTGGAATTTGCCAGAGAACACAAAGATTGGCAAATTCGCTACTGGCGCCCTGTGCTCTTCACAAATGAAAGCAGGTTCACACTCAGCACATGTGACAGACGTGACAGAGACGCCGTGGAGAACGTACTGCTGTCTGCAACATCCTCCAGAGTTTTTGTGTGAATTTGTTGTCAGCACATTCAACTATGTAAAGAAAGGAGTATTTAATGAAATTCTGTCATTCACTCAGATCTAGGATGTGTTAATTTAGTGTTCCCTTTATTTTTTTGAGCAGTGTATAACCAAATCAAAAGTGTCCAAGTGTGTTGCGATAACAAAAGAAGGGACAATGCCCTGATCACTGAATTGTAGATGAGAGGATGTGTTCATGTTTAAGTTCTAATTATCAGGTTGGGACATTGATCCTTTATGAGTGATCAAAAGTAAGAAACTAACTGACATTGGGGATGAAATAGGTTGCTGTCAGTATCTTCCAAGATCAATCACTTTGACGGTTCCCTGATTTGCCACATCTATTCAAAGGGTACCGTTGGTACTTTGCCACTGACAGGCTGGAAATTGCTAACTTTCTGACATTGTGGAAAGGATCCCTACAGAGATAGACCTTTTTTAAATGAGTAAGATCCTTTTTGTATAACCAGCAACCTGTCACTATATCGCTCTATTCAAAGGATAAATTTTTGTCTGGTGGTTTTGACAAGATCGATACAGCGAATGTTTCGGGTTAAACATAAAGGTTATGTACAGTCATTTTGATGAAACTACAATTCTAATATTTGGTCATCTGCAGTGTGTTAGAACAGACACTGGATGGCAATGATTTCAGCTTCCTGTGGATGAGGACATCGCTTGTAACACTTTGTTTACTTGGCTGTCAATGTCAAGTCTTTCTAAGTGGGAAAACTAAGTTCAGGATTTAATAAGTTCCTAATAATAATGCTGCAATTTAACTTTAGACATCTTCAAATGTTTCATAAGAAATGAACTCTTATTCATTTCACATATAGGACTATATTTCATTTTAATTGGCCTAAAAGACTCAAAGTCTTGCATTTTCCTTTATAAAACTTTAAGACGATGTGAAAGTGGTAACGCTGAGGCCACCATTGCACAATTTAGCATGTGACATCATCTGATCCTTACGACAGGTGGACTGCCAAAGACCTACTTTTGAAAATCTTTAAAATCCCTGAGCAGCACTGCAGCTAACAGGGACTATAACGTATAAAAATACTGATCACAGGCATCACAATACATTTGACAGTAATATAACTCAAGCATGTTCGACATGGGGATATCTTTAAATGGCCCTAATAGCCGGAAAGGTTGTGTCTTTGTCTTTGGTGAATCCTCTGAGACTAGTTGGGAGGGGAAGAGAGAAAGAAATGGGGCAGAATAGGCTTAAGAGGTTTACCGGCATTTGTGCAGCAGGTAAAACGGCCTGACAGTGAAAAACCTGCAGGAAAGCTGATTTTGGTCCAGAGGGACGCAGAATTAATACAGGCATCAGGGAGAAAAGAGCCTGGCTTTGCATTCAGGCTTCCAATGCAGCAATTTACATCAAAGCCCCCTGACAATATAAAGACTTATCACGAATGTGCACACATGGGGGAAAAAAATACATACATGTCCACTGTAAGAAAAATCATAAACATTCAAAAACAAATGCAACAAAAAACTATTTATAACAGGTGATACGCAAAAATGCAAACTAGCAAAGGCAATATTATACTTTATATAGTGAATTAATCATTCCTTCTAATTTATTTCTCCCAAACACACACACACACACATTCCAGTCCCACTTAACTCCAGCCAACAGCCATCATTTCAATTTACAACAACTGCAGTCATTAAACACAACTATAATCAATGAGCTGTTCAGACCACACCCTTTTCTTCCTGATCCACACCACTGCAGAGCCACAAACCGTCTAACACCATTACACACACACACACACAACAGCATGACGCAAGCTAAGTGTACACAAAAGAATGTACAAATGAACATAAACATCTTTCTGCAATTCAATAGTCTTGAAATGTATTCTATGTGTGTGTGATGTTCAGTTCCTACTGGGACTGAGTGATAGAGTTGGTAAATCGGTTATGTCATTTCAGAAGCTACTTTTTGGGGGCCAAAACAAACTGAATTTCTGTCTTTCTAAGTTAAATTACTGTCTACAACCACCCTGTAAAGTGCAGTATTGACCCAAATATAACACAACTTTTTTTTATTCAAACAGTGAATTGAAGTGCCGTCATACTACGTATAAATGTGAGAACGTAACTCACAACATAAGGTATTCTCTTTGAATGGTATCACATTGTCATTCATTTTGAGTCGTGTTTGTGTGTGTGATGAATTTAAGTCCAATAATTATTCTGTTAGTTCTGGTTTTGGTCTTTACCAACTCCTCAGGGCGTTGGTTTGTAGAGTTTTCTGTGAAAACAGCTGCCTGCTGTGGCTGTGAACATCGCTATGAGAGCGGCGATGGTGAAGTAAAATAGTAAAGTTCCAGCAGGACAGTTAAACGCTGAGCTGAATCTGTCTGAAAAGCTCTGTAAAGTGGACGGGAGCCCCAGAACCAGGTGATGTAGGTTCATCACCAGAAGTCATTTGACTCTGTAATTTCACACAAGTTTTAGAGATATTCTTTAAATCTGTTATTAGTGTGTCTTTAGAGTTAATCAGTCCTAAAAGTGTTGCTTCAGTTCAAACTTTTCCTGTCTGCTTGTGTGACGAGTGAATCATCTGTTAGGCAGCCTGAAACTGAGGGTATCACAGAATTTCATGAGGAGCTCAAAAAGTCTGACAACATACTGAAAGCCCTCTAAGAAGGGGTAGAAGACACTTTTTAAAGTTTTAAGTCCTTATGCTTTGTGGAAACATCTTAAGTTTAAGAAGGTCCCTATGATTTTACAATCATCTCAGCCATGACATGTTTTCTTTCTCAGAAATGGTCCCAGATCGATATCATGAAGAAATGTTTGCCTTATGTTTATCCTGATGTATCCATCAGTATACTCACCTCTAAGATTTAAATTACTGCAATGTTAGACGGATAAATGTGACTAATGTAATAAACCAAGTGTTTAATGTGGAGATTGGAGCCTCTGCAGCACAGTGTGAGGACTGTAACTGCTGACAAGAGTTGGTTCTGATTCACAGGCAAGGAGAGGCAATACTGCAGGGAAGAAGAGGTCAGAAACATTACCACAGACGTGAATGCTCCAACAACACAGACAAACACACACTGAAATGACCTACACATTATGGAATACATGAAAAAAAAAACAGCAACGATATTTCTTCTCTTTAGAATATAATTGTTTTTAAATCAGGGGTCAACTGACTGTTTGGGGAATATTTTTTTTAATCTTGAAGCTAGAACTGCAATTACCACAAGAAAAAGTGTGAAGATAAAAGAAAGGGAGTGAGGGAGGAGAGAGAGGCAAAAGATGAGAGGAACAGGAATGATGTAAAGAGGACTCCAAGGACCCCGTTTCTACAGTCCAGTCATTACTGAGGGCCTACGGTGGCCCTCGGGGGACAAGCTCATGAGCTGTGACAGCAGTGGGCTGCCTTTTATTTCCCTAACCCTGAACCAAGGACTGCTTGTTAAAACCTGGAATGAAAGAAAGTGTTTGGCTAATCGATAAGAGAAGGGAGGGAGGAAAAAGAGAGCAACAGAGGCAGGAGAAGAATGACACAGGTGAAAAAGAGATGAAAACAAGGAGAGAAGCTGATGAAGAAGATTAATGGAGGACTGGGAGATGATGAGATGGGAGGAGGAGAGATGATGATGGTAGGTAAAGAGAAAGCAGCAGGAATCATTTACTCGTCTCACTTAATCCTCATTAGGACCGCGGGCTGCTCATATACACTGGAATGAGAGGCAGGAAGACGGGCCTGGAAAACCGGTTCAACACTGATAGACACTCATTCATAGCAACTGCGGCAGGTTAAAGAAGCGTTGTTTTTCCTTCCCCCGGGTTCTGTTCACACAGTACAGCAGCTGCACTGGCCTCTCTGGGTTGGTTTTTGCTCTCAGACACCAACATCACACCTGGGTGTGGTCAGGTGTTGTCTATGGTACTATTGTACCTCGATACTCCTCACTACTGTAAAAGGTGTGAAAAATATACACTAGTCACCACAAGCCTTAGGATTAGACTAGGTGTAGTTATTCTTTAAATTCATGCCACTTAAACACTGACTAATGGCATAATTAAATAAAACAAGAATAGTAATTGGATTAGAAGCTGTTCACTTCCAAAAGAAAACAAGCAACTTAAATGTCACGCCAAAGTCCACTGTGTGTTTTCCTTTCTGACACAACAGTAGCCGTGTTTCCATCAAGGTTTTTTATAAGCATTTTGAAGTATTGCATTAGAAAAGGCTGAAAGACTTTAACTTGAAGGGGTTTGACGTAACAAACTTGTAACTCACGTGTGATCTAGGGGTGGGAATCTCTGGGCACCTCACGATTCGATTACGATTCAGAGGGCTGTGATTCAATTATAAAACGATTATCGATGCATCTTGATGCATCATATTTTTTCTATACAGGATCCCCGGATAATTACTAAGCATTTAATTTTGTCCATTAAAGGACTAGTTCGTATCCCTAGTTTACTTTATTAACCTCAGCTTAACATTTGTTAATCGATTAATAATCTTTCACGTCCGCATCGCGATGCATCTAAGAATCGATTATTTCTCCCACCCCTAGTGTGATCAGCTGTTTTCACGTTTTTTTTAAATATTTTTATATTTAACAGGCGAAAACATGGCTGGTAGAAACTTGCAAGCTTGAAACACATTTCTGAGGACCTCTCACCATTTTTCTAAGATCAATGGTCATCAGGTCCATGCGACTGGTTTTGTTTCTGGTTTGGAACCCACACGTCTTGTTTATTCCAGCCGGGCTGCCCATAAGGGGGGAAAAAGGGAAAAGCAGTCCAGTACTAATGACGTTCATTAGTAAATAAATATAAGCAAAGGTAACCAAATTTTATTTTGAACCAAAAAACTCTCCATTACTTATTAAAAAAACAAAAAAATGTTGTTTTAAATGTTGCTTTAGTAAAATATGGCCTGTTTCATAATGAAAACTCCCTCTCCTGAAAATGGTTTGAGTACTGTTTGCTGTACGCAACGTCAAAACATCAAAACGTCACCACATGCGGCAGGCCATGCATGTGTTTATGCAGGAGACAGAGAGAGCACAGCATGCGTTGACATGAGCAAAGCAGATTTGCGGAGGGCCCATTTTTACTGGACCTTTTCAGGGGCCCAGTGATTTCTGTGGGCAGGGTTGGCCATATAACGTCAAATGCTGATACGCTTGACGTAGCCTGGTTTATTTGCTACAAACCAGCTGATGGAAACGTACATATTTCACATTTATTTATTTTTGTCCTTTTTTGCAACATTTCAAAAGTCTGCTTAATTGCTTCATGACAATTAGATGGACAAATGACTAGTGTCAAAAAAAAATGTATGCCTCTTTTACACCTTTTTTTCTGGTCTAACTATGCAGAGCCTTGCTAATGTAAGGCAGGAAAATATGTGATGGTTCCATCTGATCATTGTTTTTTCTATTACAAATGGCGCCTATATATTTTTATGCTGAATATATGCATTTAACTACCTCTTAATTTACTCAAATTGACAATTTCCAACCTTGAAATACTAAATTATGCTTTCACATTAACAGGAGAGCAAAATCAAAGTAAATTAAATTAAAGTAAATTAAATTTGAAGATAGATTGTTGAGAGGAAAGAGCAAAAGGAATGATGAGGAACAGTTTTACAGCATTTACAACATTTAATTGAGAATAAAAATAAATGACTGTGCATGCTTCTTACGGTGACTTAGGGTAGTTTGAGTGAAATACTCTTATAATATAGGGATTTAAATGGAATTTATGTACCCTACAGTATTATAATGTTTATGACACACACACGTTAACGCCAGCATGTTAGCTAATCTACATGTGCATTTTTCAGGGACTAAAATGTGTTTACCACACACTCAGTATTTGCATATTCATGAGGACCTAATGACCAAAGTGAGGCAGTTGCCAAGTGCCGCCTCCACCTACATGGTATGCAAATGAGTCCGGCTCTGCCATATGTGTGCACTTGTTAAGAGAGCTCACAGATGTAGCTCTTGTAACAGGTGTTCAAGACCCACTTCTGCATCCATCTGTGGTGAAAACACCAGTAACAAACTGCAGTGAAAACACTACATGATGTACTCCCTAAAGAGTCAGAATGCCTGCACAGTTTTTTTTTTTATTTATTCCTGTTCACTGTGGAATGTGTTATTTTGTCTTCCAGTGACTGTTGTCACTGCAACCTTAAGTGAGATCACTTAAAAGTGTAAATAACATGTTTACACATTTCATTTTGTTTGTGATTATTACTTCATGTAAACGGTGTAAAAGTTATAAGACAAATTGTTATAAATCCATTTATTGTTCTACTACTATTTTTGGCTTGGTCAGCACTATAAACGTGAAGATCTGTCCATGACTAGACTAGTTGGTCCATTCATTTTTTAAATTTCCTCATTGGCTGTTGCTTTAAAACTGAATAGGGACAAACATTAGTTGCTAGTTCGCCCCTCACTCACGTAGCACTGAAGAATTAAGTCTACATCCACTTCCTACGTGGGCCCGCCCTCCGCCTCACCTTGAGTACTTCTGTATAAGCTGCCGTGAAACCAGACAATTGGCTCCCAAAAAAGCTACTTAAAAGGTGCAAAGTGTGACAGAATGTGAATGAGTAACAGCTCTGACGTCACGTCAAAGACGTCCGTGTGCTGTGTTGCAGAGATATCTACTGACGTTAGCATGCAAACCAGCTGGTGCCGGTCCGTCCTGTCTCTTGAAACCACTTTGAAACTTAAGCAGCGATAGTTTGATAGTATGACTCAGGCCTCCCCCGTAGTTTCAGCAGGGAGATTTGCTAAGTTACACAAGCTTTTTTAATCTAATAAATAAACTATATAAATTCAGAAGTGAATCCACTGATCCTTGGGATTCCTTTGAAATACACTGACTTTGTCCCCAAATTTCCCTGCTATAAAAAGCTAGAGTGACCTGGCCCTAACACATACCCTGTATGCATGCCCACATGAACAGCCTAATTTGTCCTGATGTTGCTGATGACTGCAGCTGACTTCCTGCCTGCCTAGTTAAATGGGCAGCACTCAGCCTTCCCTCTTCTCTTCCACCCCATGGAACGTAATACTGCCTCCATGAGATGCATCAGATAGGCACTCCTCCTCTGCGTGCATGTGTGTGTTGGTCAGACAGTTAACGGTCTCAGCTTCTGTTTTAATCAAATAAAAGGACACTATCCCTCTGACATGGTCAGAGTTTGTGTATATGTGCGTGAGTGTGTGTCAGATATCGGATTAGGAGAGGCATCCTATTTAATGACGGTGAGCGCAGACGATAAATAAGTGACTGAGCACTGAGCGGCAAATCAAATCAAACCCCCGATCATGCCAGCCCTGAGTAAGTCCGCAAAAAAATGGCTGCTCACCTCTGGCAGAAGGCTTTTAATCAGCTGGCCTGTACGCTGAGATGCATGGAGGGACGTAGGGATGGAGGCAGAGGGAGCAGTATTCAGACAGAAGTGGACAGAGATGAAACATTTGTTGCAAAACTTATAAATGTGGAGCAGAAACAAGTTTTCTTTTTGTTTTGTTTTTTACAGCAAAGCGTGTTTTGTTTCCTGCCGTCAATTTTAATTTAGTGAATCTGAAACGAAAAGAGCGGAAACAATGGGCTGGTTCATTTCTGTCGATTTTCAAGTTATTACAGTGCTCTCTTGTTGAGATAACATTTTCTGCTGAATTACAAACAGAGATGTTCAAATTAGAAACAGTTAAGGTCTCAAGTTATACAACTTCTGGCTAAATTAACAGTTAGTTCTTTCAAAACAGAAAGATGAAGAGAGAAACTGGGTCATGCTTCCATAATGTTTGTGAGCTCAATCAATAAAACATGATTTTTTGATTAGAAACAAATCCAGCCAGTCCTAGTTTGTGGAAAAATGGTGCCGAAATGAACAAATTACCGTGATGATCTATATTTGCCTGTGACATATTTTGTATCTGTACTTATTTTGATATTTCTATTCTATACAGTTTGTTACGCATGATTACTATCGATTTTTTTTACCCTTTTATAATTGAAGATTCTCTAAATAAATGAGTGGGATATAATGAAAGCAAAGCTCTAAAATATATTTGTGTTAACAGCTTAAAGGGATCCTCAGTAATGTCTGCGCCGATGCTGTTACATGCATTTAAAACAGGAACGTTCTGGTAAACGGCGTGTCATGATGGTGCGTGCAGGAGAGCGAAGACAAAGGTGCAAGGTCAGTGTGACAGAACCAATCAAAATCTGTTACAGCAGAACGACCAATCCCAACACCTCCCTCTGCCTTAAAACCAGCCCTCAACTCCCAGCTGACGTCAGGACACCGCCGGGGAAACACTCACAGGTCACATTAGTGTGTGTGTTTGTGTGTGTGTGCATATACTGTAAGTTTTCATGGAGTGCTACCTTTCTAAGGACACATTTATGTTTTAGATATCCTAGTGATGTTGTGTGCCGAGCATGAATGTTTAAAACTGATTCAGATGAAGTTTTCCACGTTTAAGACTTTGCACACATTATGGGAGACGTTTAGTATGAAAAGACTGTAGCCATTGTGGACAGACAGACTACCGTACTGTAGCTCTTTGATCCAGAATTACACTGAGGTTGTGAGACTGCATCAACTAGACAAGTTACAAGTTTACATCCATGAGTGTCCAGACTCATAATTTGAGTCCATTGAAGGTTAAAATCAAGGGCAGCCCGGTTCAGAACTGAAGAAGCCTCGCGCAAGAGAGTCGAAGGTCTTTGAGTATCCTTCAGCATAGTTATTTTTGGCTACCACTATATTGATGATATGATATACAATGCCAGAGGCCTTATAGGCAAGTCATGCCACTCTGCCGCCACTTGCCTTGGCAACGCCTCCGGGCAGCAACTTGACCAGGCTCCTATCTGAGAGCCAGAGCTGCACTTTCCCTGCTCACCAAGACCCAAAAACTACATGACTAGAATCAGCAGCAAAATATTTTTTTAAAAATGCTGAAAAAATTTAACAACTTTGCCCCAAAATAAGGTTTGAAAAGCGTTTCTCCCAACCAGTTATACTTCTACTACACATGCGTCACCCTCTTTCGTGAATGCGCAGTAGAAGTAAAACAGACCCTTACGTCAGTGGGACCAAATGATTGGCAGAAATGTGTTTCCCGCTTTGGCTGTTAAAAGCAAATGACTGGCTTTCTAGCGGGAAGGGCGGGATAACCGCCATCTCTGCTGTTACTGGCTTTCCCCATAGAGTTGTATTGACGATGCGATTGAGTGGCGTGTCTCCTCTAAAATGTCTCTGACAATGCTGAACACTGAACTTTTAAATAAAGGATTATTATAGATACATTTGTGAAACAGGTACACATATACTTTACTACTATGTAAAATGGATGTTTATAGACTATAGCTGCACAAAATGTGGTGTTTCTGTTTTCTTCTGGCATTTTTAGATGCAAAGTGGATCAGATATCCAGAATGAGGCAGGAAAGGAGGGCAAGATGGAGAAAAGCCCGTACTGTGTTAATTATTGTTTACTCAATGTGTCGTCCCAGTCAACATGTGTGGCATATCTGTTCCTAAATTATGGCTTAAATCTATTTTTGAGTCAACATTGTTATCGAATAGAAGGATGAAATTCAGTCACAATCTCTCCCTCTGTTCTTTAGAAACTCCCTCAAGGTGTTCCTGAGGGTGGTTTGGGACAGACAAATGGATGGAGGGGCAACCCGAGAACACAATGCCTCTGGCCATGGTTTTCCCTGGTGCAGAGGCATTAAAAAAAGAGTTTGTTTTTCATTGTTAGCATGGCCACAGGTAGGAAAGGTTGCAGTGTCACAGGTGTGTTATGGGTCTAAATGCTTTTGCATGAGGGGTAAATGTTCCTTGGCAAAGACATGAACAGGCTTTCACCAGAATAAGAGAAAGGAGGTAAATATAGAAAGAAAGCGAGGGTGGGACACATCATGCGCTGAGTGAGGCTGTGCCCCGAGTCTGTCAGAGGCTCAACGACAGACTTCAGTCCAGCAGAGGCCTGCAGTGTAGGTAGCCTCGGGGTCCCTGTCAGTTAGAGGAGGACCTGACATCCACAGCCTGTGAAGTGGGTCTGTGTGCCTGTGTGTGTGCATTTCACTGCCACAAACAGAAGTATCAGACCTGGTGTTAACACAGGCTGCCAGACTTTCACACAGCTAAAGGGTCAGATCAGTAAGATTCGGTGACTAAGCAAGATTTACTTTCAGTCTAATCTCTGATATTCAAAATACTACAAGATTCTCCAGCAATGTTAGGTACATGTTTTATCATAATGTTCTACTATACAAGTGCTGAAATGGTTAAGCTACGAGTTTCCTGTCCTCTATGGCATATTTTAACTAGACCTGGCATTGAATTTTAGGCTGATACTGTAAATGTCACAGAGTGTATATTTAATATTATGATTCCTCCTCTGGGTAGCACGGATATTCACAGCATCGGATCTATTGCTGCTCTCTCATCATCATCTCTTTGTCCTTCACTTTTGCACGTGTGTGTTTGCGTGCGTGTGGATGCTATTTTGTGAGCACCTGTACGTGCGCGCGTGCACGTCTATTAGATCAAATATATCAGACAGGGTCATTATCAATTGTCAGGACAATTTCTCATCCTCGCCCTTTTCTGGCGTCGGAAGCCACCAAGGTCACAGGACCGGACGCCGTGTGCTTCTCGTGTTACACACGGGCACATCTGACATGGCGGCGAGATAGGCCTCATCATGGCAATTATTGTATCACCTTTCAACCGGCAGATATATGGCGCTCAGATAATGCAGCATTAATGGGAAATGCATATGAAGGGAGCGATCGATGGACAAATGACCCATAACAAGGTGCAGGACACTGGGCAATAAACGCTAACATTTATACACGCCAAACGACTGTGATAATACAAGCTGATTGGGATTAAGTTTCCAAATTATGTTTCCACTTGAAATCACACGGTGACCTTTAATACATTATCTACGGTTACAAAAAACATATTAGAAAAATATTCACCAAATGATGTGTTGCATACAAGCTAATCCTTTAGCAGCACCGTCCTAAACTGGTCACGGCTTCATCTCTTGCTGCTCAATAAGCCCTCAACACATGATCAGTGGCAGAATCAGCTTTTCAACAAAAACAGCA
The DNA here is from genome assembly GCA_029875015.1 of Lepomis gibbosus. Lineage (NCBI taxonomy): Eukaryota > Metazoa > Chordata > Actinopteri > Centrarchiformes > Centrarchidae > Lepomis > Lepomis gibbosus. The sequence continues at coordinate 2,559 of JAPMOB010212534.1, read as the reverse complement.
AAGATGTCAAACCAGCAGTACCTTCCAACGCAGACCGCTCAGATTTTACACCTCAACGATGCATTCAGTTTCAGGTTTGACCTTGTTGGTCAGTGACAGCCTGACGGAGATGACATCTGTCTGTGATGTAATGCCCCGTGACAAAATCAAAATATATTTTAAACAAATTAATGGACCCAAACCCTTCTTGATCATCCATTTCTCATTAAATAATAAATGAAATAAATAATTCATAAATTGTCTTGCTTAACTTGTGGTTTATTTATTTATTTATTTTTGCTCTTTTATGACCTTTTAATAGTTTTCAGACAACATGGAGTTTAATAGATTAAAGGGGGGGGCACTGTTTATTGAGCCTTAATTTTTAATCATATCAGAAATAAAATGGTTCTAAATAATCGTTACAGTGAGGGATCATTTCACATCTTCATAATTATTTTAATTACATATTTTCCCTTTAACTTCGACTTGAATGCTTATAAAAAACCAAGCAGCTACTGTAGTCCTTCACATGTATCATTCCCCCATCCATCTTGCCACCCATCCTCTGCTTTATGTCTTTATCTATCTGCAGACCTAATGTCCTTCTCCCTCAATCTATCAATTAGCGAGTCTCCATTTTTTTAAACACCGGACATTTTGACTGTACAGTAGTCTCAAAATCCGTTAACTCGTCAGCCTGTCTTCGCTCTCCCCTAATTTCTCCATTCTGTCACTTCTTGAGTTCATCCATCAGCACACACCCCGCACCCTGCATGACAGTCATCTTAAAATATTGCAGCTAAAAGTCTACTTCAATTTAATGGATCATAAGGCTGGAGTGTGAATATTTAGTGTGTGTGGCTGCCGCCTGGAGATTTAATCCAGTGCTGCATAATTGATGGAGAGACATTGGAAAACTCACAGATCATTAAATGTGATAGCAGATTTGCCAAACACTTTTCAGAATAGTTTATGCTCAACGTCCTGTCAGGGCTATATGTTTTTCAGAGAGACAGCTCCTGAAAACTGCAGATGATGATGATGCTGCAAAACACACTTTGTGCTTTATCTTGTTCATCCAAACATCTTAACTGTCGTTTTGTTACTTTCTGCATATCCCAACATGCTAGACCTTTAAAATGACATTGAACTTTTAATAGAAAGACCTTTTTTAAACCATAGAACTTACCAGATATCGGCATTTAAAAATGACATTAAAAAGGTAATTTCGGTATTTTTAAACCTGGACCCTATTTTCACATATTTCGGGGTCGGAAATTACAAGTAGGTACAAAAACATTTGGAATCGTTGGAGTAGATGGCTTCAGCTGGCAGCTGCCAACTGGCAGCAGTGGCTGCAACAAATTCCTTCGGGGCGATTGCACCCGTCACATAAAACTAGCTTCTTATATACGAGGTGTCTGACAGCATCATGGAAAGGATACTTACCAGTGACACCATTTGTTTTTAAAATTAAACTGAAGTCTCACGCAAGGACAATCCTCGCTCTGAAATCTCATGAGGGGAGAGATGTTGCAGGTAGACGATAGTGGAAATGTGAATCAAAGAAGTGTTTTTAGACACAGTCTGGACGTAATTTGGACACATGTAAATGCCCAAAAGGAACACAACAAGCCATCTACTGCATGCAATCCAAATATTTTTCAACCTCAGAATATGTGAAAATAGGGCCCAGGTTTAAAAATACTGAAATTTCCCTTTAATGTTCCCATCAACAGCAGTTTTTAACCTGTATGCAGTACTGTACAACTTGTAGGAGGGAAATATTGTTACATTTTAAGTGTAAACCAAATGTCACAGTGAAGAAACAATTATTAGAAACGTATAATTGTCTTCACTGTGACATATGTTATATAATAATTCCTCAATCACAAGAAATATTCATTTGACTAACATCGCTTTATTGGAAACTGATGCAAAGTGTCTGAGTATGCATCAGTCTAACTTGACAGTCATTCTATTTCACTGAACAGACGTACATCTTGTATTTTATTATTCACTGATTACTTGAATAACTATTATTCCCTAAAGAAAATTGATTTACAGTGTGGGCAGAGAAATAATAAACTAAGTCATTAAAAACAAATTAAAGACTAAAGCAATTTAATGAAGCACTTGCACAATGGAGTGAACTGGATTTGGGCAATAAACAAGAAGACTATTTATCTATGAGTGCCGGCGTTGTGTTTGTTTCCTTGATCCTTGTTACGACGGGGCAACTTGACACAGTATTGAAGTTTGGGAGCTGTGCACACGGCTATTTTTTCACTATAAGATCTCACTTTCGGGGTATTTTCCTTTCTGTAAATCAAACCTGATACACTGAATTTATCACCCACTATCACGTCAAAACTCGCCATTATCACCACCATTGTCACCATCATCTGCAATGGTTCCAGCTTGTCAATGTGAGGCGTTGCTGCTTTTTCTGTTTTATATGACTATGAATTGAAAAGCTTTGAGTGTGGATCAAGCAGGAAGCTTCCGGTCTACAATATGAAGCGAATGCGGAAGTCCCTGAAACCTGCATTCTATTGAAAATCCAGCAGGGGGCGA
>JAPMOB010212532.1:0-20111 GCA_029875015.1 Lepomis gibbosus | reverse complement strand
TTGATGTTTGACTGTATGTTACTTTTACAAATGTGGTGATGTCTCTGTGTGTGTAGTTATGAGACATTTCAACGTTAGTGTACATAAACAATGATGGCTAAAGGTCCCCAAGTATCTCTGTTTCTGGTATATGTGTGTGAAAACCTTTTGTAGTTGGGGCTGTTACTTGTTGATGCCATTACTTATTTTACCAGAAGTAAAAAAGTCCTGTATGTTTTATTTCTACTGTGCCCTCAGGTCACCTGCAGATTTGGAGTCGTTCATAGCCCTGTACTTTTCACCAGTATACACTGAAAGGACCACGCTGGTTGGCCTGGATCACAACCACCATGTCCACAGTCCAGCCAAGAGAAAAGCTGATAACACAGTTCAGTATGTTACACAATACATTTATAAGTGATGAGTCAAAAATACTAAACAGTATGAGGAATACAGATAGATGGTGCTGATTTACTGTTTTGATTGCATTTTATGTGGAAATGCTAACTGTTCTATAAGAGAATAACGTCAGGTATTACAAACTTTTCACTAAGCTGATCGTTTTTGTATTATCAGGTAAAGCAAGGTGTACAACAAAAAGACATCCAGAGTGCTCTCCTCCTCCGCAGACAGCTGCCTACTACTGAGGAGATGCCTAGAAGCAGAACCAGGAGACCTGATGATCCCTGTCAACATGGGGTTCAGTCAGTTGTCCCTGCCCCAACTGTGTTGCTAGATACAGGAAAATATAAATGAATTTGCTGGTAATTTTTTGTTTTATTATCTGAATTTTATTTTTCTGGTTAATTCTGGTGAGGCTGCACTGAGAAAGGCGGATAATCAGTTGTATGCACAGGCTGCAGAGTACGAACTATAGAAAAGAAATGTATTGTTTTAACTGTATGGCTGATAAGTGCTTTGGTAGATAATACAGAAACTACAACACAAATTTAGCCAACAATTTTAAAAAAGCGAATGAGATATACAAAATTTGTTCAAATGTTCAAATGATTATGTTTATTCAAGAACCAATGCTATTAAAAGTATCTAAAAACATCACACACGCACGTTCATTGACTTGAACATAAGCTACAACAATGGAAGTAAGTAGGCCTAATCCAAGCCCACAAAAAAATATTGATTACCATGTTCACTCACCGGTGTCCAGAAAGCAAAGAGCACAAAAATAAACACTATCTAACACAAATCTATCTTTCAGTAATTTCTAGAAGATATATGTTTAATGTTTTTTAATAAATACAGTTGTACCGGTGTAACACCAAAATCTGTGACCCATCAGATTCTGTGACTACACCCAAACGATGATGTTTTCCTGTACTTTTGGTGCCTAAACCCAACCAAGTACTTTTGGTGCCCAAACCCAACCAAGCTGCAACTGCTTCATATCGTCAACAAAGCCTCTGGCGCTTAACTTCCCATTTCGGTCACAGAATCTGATAGGTCACACATTTTAAGTGTCACACCGCAGAGATTAAGCAGCGCACAGAAGCTATTGCCATGGTTCTGTGTCACACAGGCTCTGCCCTCTCCTGGACTCTATGGGTACTGCCTTCTCCAATCACACGTAAGCACTTGCCCACTGAAATTTTATCGTGCACGTAGCCGACCAATAGGACGTCGCTACCGATACGTGCGTGAGGTATAAATAGCAGTGTCCCTACTGCCTCAGCATCCTTTTTCTTCAGCAAACGGTAAACTGCTCACTCAATTCACCACCGCCACGGAGGGAGTCGCCACTTGTAGAAAAGTATCTTTGCACCCGGGTGAGGTGACCCATGTTCTGCCTGGACCAGTCCAGGCCTACACCCCCTATCAGCTGACCTGCAGCTGGGGAAGGGAGCGACTGGCCAAGTGACCATTATGGAGGGAGAGAGGCCTGCTGACGCAGCCACAATCCCCTGTCTGGTTTTCAAGATGCTATTGTTTTACACATGCTGCTTGTGTACACTATGGTAAGGCTTTTCAGAATGTGAAACGTTTTTTGCGTAAAACTTGTTTATTACATTCCTCAAAGAGCTAAGTTAACTTCTCTCATCTAAGAGCTAACGTTAACTCCTGGGGTGAGGCTAAGGGTTCGCCCTGCGGCCTTGTGTTCACAAAGCCACTGTTCTAACGTGTGCTGCTTGTGTGTACACTGTGGTGATGCTTGTGAATGTTTATAGGAAACACATTACATTCTTAAAAGTGCTAATTCCCCACTACCAACCCCATCCCATTGAGCTGGCCGTGTTGAACGCGCCGCTGCAGTTACTGACGCTAAGCTAACGACCTATGGCCCACACTGCTCTCCTTGCTAAGCTTGAGAGAGACAGTGGGATGGCCCGGGTCTTTGCTGCACTAGTCAAACCACTGGGACAGAAGCCCATGTCCCACGTCGCTCTCCTGGTGGCATCCAAGCGAGACGGTAGTAGGACCTGGGCTTCCTACTTGCTAGCCGGCTGACCGGCCCGCACAACGGGTCGCCTACATCGCATGGCAGCCGAATGAAGGGCTGCTGCCATAACGGTGACACAATGCAGCAATGCGAGCTAACTCTGCGTTCCCCATACACTCACGACAGTGTCCACGGGAACACTGCTAGCTCACTGACAGTGTGTGTGTTCCTAAAACACACAACCACATTGTCAATGTATGCTTAACTGAACCAGCGCAGCATTCAGCTGACTAGCTGCGACGGCATGAGTCAAGCTAACGCAAATCTAGGTCAGATATAGCTAGAGAGATGCAACCAGACAACACGTCTCTTCCAGCGGTGTGGCCCGTGGCACTTTATCACAGTCAACAGTGGCTCATTCTCCTAGCAGCACCTCACTGCAGTGGAGAGGAGGATGCCCTGTCCTGACCCGGCTTCATTCGGCAGCTGTGTTGATATTGACTGCTCCACTGACACGCTGACACTGATGCACGTTGAGCCATCATTGGAGCAGCGAGATGTGGTGCGTTCAAGGACACCACAGGTCAACAGATTGTGGGGTATTCAAGGACACCACAGAGCAGCAAACTGCGGTGCGTTCAAAGACACCAGGGAGCAACCAGCCCTGGTGCATTCAGGGACACTATAGCCCGCTCGACATCGGCCCCCCCTTGGGCTAAACTTTACGGAAAGTTTGGCGGTGGAGAGTGCCGAAGAAGCATGTTTTACGTGTACACATTTTCATGCAGAATGGCGACGCCGCTGCATGCTGACAAGCTGGGTGGACAGCATTCTGAGACGAGGATACTGTCTTCAGTTCTGCTGCATTCCACCAGTTTTCCTGGACATAATGGAAGCCAGTCTATCCTCTCAAGAGTAAGTGGACTTCCTGGCCACCAGATCCAGCAACTTCTGCTGAGCAGGCTGTCTTAGGGTATCTCTGCGCATGACTTGCACAGAGGTCTTGCTCCATGTACTTTTTGGTCCCCAAAAAGACAAGAGGCTTCTGAGACATTCTGGATCTCCATGGACAAGTGGGCGTTTCCACATGCTGATGATCAAGAAAATGCTGGAGCCAGTGCAGCCCAGCAACTGGTTCACCGCCATTGACCTGAAAGACGCCTATTTCATGTCGAGGTGACACAGTAACAGGCAATTTCTAGTCTTCTCCTCTCAGGGAGTAGTTTACAAATATGTGGGACCCACAGAAATGTTGGCCTTGTTAATGGACTCTGTTAGGCACATTGACGAACACATAATAGTTTGCACCCCATTCTAATGTATTATTTTAATGGTTTTGTTCTTGCTTTAGTAATCTGATGTATATGCTGTTGTACAATAACTGTAATATTTTAGTAGGTCAGTTTATGGGTATAATGAGTGAGGCTCACACAGACACTTGGGGCAGCGTGTGGGGTCCTTCGGGTTAGACAGGAGGGCACACACATCAGTCAGTAGAGGTAAACAGCCTGCTGTATGTAGAGACAACATTCTGCTGATGTGCTTGTGTTTCTGTATTTACAGGTGAGCAGAAGTGATGAAAAGATGTAAAACGTGGTTACTCAGACGTATAATGAATGTGTAAGACGACAATGGACTGTCGGTAATGCGGACATGAGATTTATATTGTAGTTTTGCTAGTTAAATGTTGTTGTTAAATGTTGTGTTAACTAATAGCCTACATCACCTAGTATGCTAATGAGGAAAACAGTGTTTTAGCTACCTGTAGCCTGCTAAGTATTGGTTGTGTGTGTGCAGAGCATTCTCAGTGTGTGTTTGTGAATGTAGACATTTTATGTTTATGCACGTTAAGGAGGGAATATGAATGTTTAGAACATCAGTCAGTAGATGTAAACAGCCTGCTGTACGTAGAGACAATGTTCTGCTGATGTGCTTGTGTTTCTGTATTTACAGAGAATGCAAGTAAAGGAGTTACTTTAACCTTATGCACGCTTGGAAGTCCCTTTTGTGTCCAAGTGTGCAACAAATACATTAGGCTCCCCGTCCACTACTCACTAGCCCTCTACACACTCAGCATATGCATCGCATTGCAATCGTTGCGCGAGAAGGGCATGAAGGTTCCTTTCTACTCATGACCTCATGGTCATGGAGAGATTGAAGCCTTGAGTGATTTCCACACAGCCCAGTTGACTTTGTACCTCAACAGCCTGGGGTTGTGATCAATTGGGAAGACAGCTCCCCCCAGTCGCTGCAGCGAGCAGAGTATCTGGGGATTGTGCTCAATGGCTAGACTCCAAGAGCGTATCTGTGTGCGTCGCTTGGTGGTACACAGGCTGCAGCAGGGGACAGCTGCGGCAGCGCTGTCAGTGATGCTGCTGTTGGGCCTCAGGGCAGTAGTTCATCAGGTGGTCCCTCTGGGCTTGCTGCACATACTACAGCTACAATGTTAGTTTGCCAGCCTGCATCTGGACCTCAAGAGGTAAAGGTGATGCATGGTGGCATGGTGCCCACCCCCCCTCCCTCCAATGGAAGATACATTTTCAGTGGGCAAGTGTGTTCGTGTGATTGGAGGAGGTAGTACCCATAGAGTCCAGTAGCCTGTGCTTATAGAACTAGGGTTACCATAACATAACCTTCGTTACTACCCATAGAGTGCTGAGCGCAGAGCGACCCAGCGGATCCGAAGAGTAGGCCTAGAGCCCCCCGATCACATCAACTTATTAATGGTTGCCAATATATATTTGGCAGAGAAACAGAGGTAGAGATGCAGACACTGTGATGTGTGGGTTCTCCTGCTTGCTATAGGCTATTCTAAAAAATAAAAAAAGCTTGCTAAATCATTGACAATTAACGGTAGACCAAAACAGCCCTCAGGAAAACCTCTGATGCAGACTTCCTCCCTCCTCATTTTTCAAACATGTTATGTAGTTCTCACTGTCTCCAAAAATGGTCACAAAATGTTCTAACTTACCTACTTTGTATTTTAAGAATAAAATGTTTAGACAAGTTATTTTACTTTTACTTAAGTAAAATATTCTAATACCCTTTCCTTTCCTGTGTAATGTAATAATATAACAAACACACACACATTTATGTTTGGAAATGCCCTACACACTGGCAGGAACAGATTGCCTGTCATTCTCACTGCAGATACATCTTTTCTCCAGGGAGACTCCACTACCTCATCTAGTCATCCATCCATTTTCGATAGTAGCTTATCCAGTTTAGGGTCCCAGTAGGGCTGGATCTTGTCCCAACATGCATTTGCCAAGAGACAGAGCAGCATATACACTGTACAGGTCGCAAGTCAATCACTAATAATACAAAAGTGAAAATATGAACTAAAAATGCCTCTTGGCATTTGCAAACATTTCACAATTTTTTTGCAGATCCACTCAATGATAACAGCTGTTCATCAATGTGTGCTGACCTTGCCATGTAAGATTCAGGGCTCGTGCTGACTACGCAACTTTGAGTGTCATCCGATGGCCGTGCCGTTCATTCTACACAATTTTCTTTTTTGTGACAGGAATCTTGAAGTCTTTGTGGTGTGGTTCAGACACTGGTCTCCAAACCACGTTTTGTCAAGAAAACACCTGAAATGTGAAATGTGAAATGATGCGAACCTACACATGAAACAGCTGTTGTTTGTTATTATAAAGATAGCAAATATGGGTGAAAGATATTATTATCACATGCAGGTAGCAGAGATCATCCGTGCTACAGAGAGAACTGGAGGTGAGTAAAAAGTGTTTTGCTGAGAAAAAGTAGCTGCCTGCTCTGCCAGCTGCCTTGTCTCTGGACATGGATGTAGGGCCGGCCGACTCCTCCAGATATTTGGTATGCTAGTTTTGCTAGCGTCGGTGATGTGTCAGAAATGTTTCGGGGAGCCATTTTGATGCATTGTTGAGTAGTTCACACATAACGACTGGTGACCGCTGGTCGCCCGCTGATTTACCCCTGATCACAGCCTGACCATCGCTGAACTCTCCTACCGACAAATCGGGCTAAAAATAGTTTAGTGTGAACTAGGCTTAAGACCTGGTAAACAAGCTGTTGTTTGGATTGAGGGTGGAAGAGATGGTTTGAGGAGTAAACTTGCACTGATAACAAATTGACAAATTGTGATTTCAAAGTCTAAAAACGAGAAACATCCTTTTAATAGGATATCTTCAAACGTTTACATTTCCATGTGGAAACAATCACCGATTGCTTCATGGTTCAATTAGTGAACATTGTATTGTATACATTACATTACAGATGTAATGTATACAATCAAGACAAACAGTAGGGAAGTGATAATTGGGCTTGCTGGCTTGTGCAGGGATGTGAGCAATTAAAAACAAAAAGACTAACTACTCTCTTATATTTCTCAGTATATTTTTTAGTGTTAGAAATGCCATGCATTCCCAAAGTCATGGTCAGATAAACAATTATTTTCAATTTATGTGAAGTTATTTGTTATTTATTGCACCATTAAATACACCATATGTTCACAGAGTCCCAAAGGGTATGAAGCTGATGGATCTCAATAGAGTTGCATTATCATCCTGGACAGGATGGAGGAGCTATTAGGCTAAAGAGTATAATTGTAATTGTAATGGCCCCACAATTGTACAGTTTTATTAAAGGTTCAATGTTCTATTAATTCTGACCTCTGTCTCTCTCCTTCTGTTTTATCCCCATTCTGTTATTGTCTTCTCTATGTCTGTGCAAAGTATTCACACACATGCATGTTTAAATAATGAACTTGTGCATACATATATGTAAGTAGTCGGTGGGTGGATATGAAATCATTCCCAAGCTGTACCCTGGTGACCTGTCTTAATAATACGACCATTAAGGAGAGTTCTTTTGGCCACATGGCAGCATAATGATGTGTAGAATGCAAATGCAGAAAATGGAAACTAATAGCACCTCGAGTTGATTGTTATTACAGAAAGGAGTAAGAAAATGTTTCTCACAGACACAGCAAATGTGGAAAGTTGGATCTAGAAACTAATAATCACCAGTGAAATATGGGGAATTAACACCATGCACTTTAAAGGAATATAAATGACTGATGAAATATTACACACTGTTTAAAGCTCCATTAAAGTTAGTTTGATTACATTTAATCCAATGCCTTACTGAAATATGAAGGGACTGGCTTTGTTCAGCTACTCACTTTAAAGTTAGAAGCCTTTAGATTTACATGGTAAACCCAATTTTAAAAACTATTTTCTGCAATAGCCTCTCAGAGGATTTACATTCAATAATTACCTCTCTATGTAGTAGTTTTCATTGGTAGTTGTGGAGTCTGCTATTCCCTAGCTGGATTCAAATTGCCTTCACATGCATGAAGGATTTAGAGGAAACAATGCAGCATGTAATACGGCATACTTTTACTGCACAAATAACAGCCTCACCGTTTGCTGTCCCTTTCTTTACATCAGCTACATCTTAAGTTGCTGCAAATGCAAACGGTACATTTCCTACTGTCACTGCTTCACATTAAAAGTATTCACCTGGTGAAACACGAGGTGGCCTTTTGTAAAGCAGTCACTGGAAATGCAATATATTTTTCACAGCAGTTAGTGCTAAACGAAGTCGTTCATCAAAAATGCTTCTACAAAATGTAACTGGCATTTTTGGCATTTTTGATACAAAATATTGCACATTTTAATGGAACTAGAAGAAGCAGCCACAGTGAGCAGTTAGATGAAGAGCTGCGGGTGACGGGCTGTACGCCGCCAACTCCAGTAAGGTAAATGTGTGTGGAGAACTACTCGCTCCATGCGCACAATGAAATCAGATCACGCTTGACTGATTTTATTTATTAAAACAATACAGGTCTTTTCTGCTGCACTGTATACAATACACCAGTTGCTCTTCTGATGTATTTCTCACAAAGTAGCTTCTCAAGAAGTGTTTGCTGCCCCCAAAATTTAGGGACCTGTAGTGTTTAACTGCACTTGCTGATATCACAATGATCACTAGTTTTGCTAAATAAACCAGGACTCAAATCTTAAGGATTACAAGTTTAAAATCTAAAACCAGCTCTATGTTTTTTTGCAACTTTCAGTCTCCTTCAGGTCAAGTGTCTGGCAAACCAAAGAAATCCAGAGATATTTTCCTCAAGTGTTCATACACCAAACCAGGGGTGACATGTGAGTGAAAATCAGGCTTACATTTGACAGGTAGAAAGAAAAAAAGAGATGCCCACGTTGCCCTGTGTCTGCTATGTACGTGTAAGCAGCCAATTTTCTACTAATACTGTAGCCATAAGCACTTGATAAGATGAAGGTATATCAGGGCTCTGTTGCTATGAATTTGTTTTGGAGACTTTCCTCTCTCAAGTGGTAAACACTTAATGCAGGTTTAAGAGACATTCATTAGTGTATGACAGTGCATGACAGACCTTCCTGAGGGACTTCTTATTTGTACTCTTGAATTTCATGTTTACAATTAGACTCGAGGCATTTTGCAAAACCTGTACTGTTAACAGAAGACAGTAACTATAAACAGATAAAATTTGAAGCAAAATTGATTCTCTCATGATACAGAGAGTGCTGCAGAAATAAAAAAAAAGAAAAATGAAAAGGCACCAAATGTTGGCTTTTATAAAGTGCTCAAAAATTTTATGTGTCAGAAGATGTATGATTTATGAAGCCTTCACTGTATTGGTCCAGTATAGTTCAAGACAGCTGGCAAAGCCATTCATCATGTGATGTGTATCTTGCACTTCCCATGGGGTTGATCTACTGTCATTGATCATTTTCATGTCAACAGCATCAGGCCATCCTGGAGACGGTAAACTTTAAATAAAGATGATGGGGACATTTCCTAAAATGGCTTTGTGGGACTGACATGACTTATGGTTGGGAAATTCCACTCGCCCTTTGGAACTGAGTCCGCTTACCTGTGAGTTTATTACATGAGTGGTCACTCTCACTCAGCGGAGATAATCCCTTCTTGGATTAACCTGGATGTTCACTGATGTAGTAAATATAAAAATGCATCAGTTTGTGCTTTCATCTTAATTAAAGATGGGGTCTCTGATTTCAATCAGATTAGATGGAGGTGACTCTTCGGAACGCGTCACATTTGTCATGACCTTATCCTCAGGTAACTTAGGTAAGACATGGCGTCATCAGCGCTAAGAAAACAGATTTATGATTAAAAATACATGCACAATAATAATTCCTGTTTATCTGTCTGTGTGTAGACAAAAGGAACAATGTCCCACTTTGCAACTTGCACTACAGAGCAATTTGTCCAAACAAATAATAATTGACTTTACATAGATGGGAAATTTGCAGCTTATGCATAAAACACACTACCAATTGTAATAGCCTTCCTCAGCATAACCTCAGTAGAATGTATCAACCCTTGCCATTAAACAAAAACAAACAAAAAAGGCTATAGACACCACCAAGCTGGCTTAATAATATTACTCACTCGCTAATGTTAATCTACATTCTGGACACTTGTCGGAGTCTATTTTTGTTTAGAGTTGGAGGGTGTGGAACTGCACTTCTGAGGTTTTGTCTTCTGGAGAGCTGTATGCAGTCACAGGTACTAAGCTGGCTGTAGTAAACAGCAAACACATCCATATTGCAGGGCAGCTTGTTAAACCACAATGTCTCGTTTCATATTTCTACATATGTAAATACAAAAGATATGATAAGCTTTGGACTTGTTTAAATGCATCTTTGATCAAGCTAGACTGTAAATAGTAACACACATCAACAAAAAATAGCTTGCTAAACCACAGCAGGCGCAGCCTACAAACACACATTTTTTGCACACCGTGTGGCACACATGTAATGCTTTGGAGCTACACCATGCAGTGGCTCTTGATGTCTTCTTATAGAGAGTGGGTTGCAACCCATCAGTGACTCAAGTAAATAGAGAATAGTAAACACACCTATTTTACTAGTAGTCTTTAAGCCTTGCACTCCCCAAGAGTTTAAAGTCCTCAACAATTTTCCCTAAGTGCAACTTTGTTCCTTGTTCGTTCTTTTAAAAATGTTTTTCTTATTCAACAGAATTCAGTGTGTTTATTTTTCAAACTACATGCTCCAAATTTGACAATTTCTTTCTCTTTTGAGCAACAGCTTCACATTCATGCATTCACCTATTGGCTACACAGTCCCATTGTGCGTTTGCTCGATTTGGGTAAACGCATGCTTGCCAGATGATGCATGTGGGATTAATTAGAGTTAAAATACTGTAGCCTTTTTTTTTTTTTTTTACCTATGCAGAGGTATACTGATGCTAATTATAATCATGGGCTATAATTAAGTCATCCTTAAAGTCATTGTTTTAAATAAAATTTTGTACTGTTCACAAACTGCTAAAGGGTGTCTACCCACTCTTCTAAACCAGGCAATTGTAGAGCCTAACAATGAATGAGCTGAACATTTTGAGAATTGAAACTGTCGCCACAGACTATTTCAGAATGCCGCACTGCCCTGTTAAAGTTCAAAGAATATCAATAACTCATAGAAACATGGTGATCAAGTTTCACACTGAACACAGTATAGACTGTAGCCAATTTTCAGAGGAGATTGTGAGTAAAGCCTGCAGCGCTTGGTGGCAACAGTGTTTTAATGACTCTGTCACAGACTTGAGACCAGCTTTAAGAGCACAGTAAGACATGATGAATGATGGCTCAGGCTCAGCACAACTGGTGTCTGCAGGATTGCTATTATGCTGCGATGGAAAAGGCTTATTAGTGGCATCTGGGGGGGATGATTAATTGATGCAAACATATTTCAATTTAATGACTCTTTGATCAATTATTACTGAACAGCCCCCCCCTTTTTATTTTGTACAACTTCAAATAAAAGACTCTTTGCTTTGACCTATCACTGCCCTCTCCTGAAATTCTGAAAGACTGGAACTCTACAACCAAGTATTTTTCAATGAGCAAAAACTTGCAGATTCATGTGGGAGAATAAATCACCTTCACATGTGTGGAAATCTTTGAGAGGAGCTGCAAATAAATTAAGACTTCAGAACATTTACATGCTTAGGGAGAGGCAGAGCCAGTGAGTACGGCTCAATTTGTGTGCTCTTCCTATGAAGCTTACGGTTTCTTCTCCAAATTAATGAAATGTAACAATTCTTCACTTCAGGACAGTTATTTCTCACATTCTTGCAGACGCTGTAAATTGGAGCACAGATTTCTCTGAGGACCTTTAGGTGAGAGAGTGCTCATGAATGTGCTGCCGGTAAGTTGGAAATTGTTCCCCTCAAGGCAGCACTGCCTTCATTCTTGTAATCTTGCTTGTCTTGTGGACTGGTGGAGGGGGAGAAAAAAGCAAATCAGAAAAACACTTTTTGAGGGCTGTCTTGGGGCCTTGCTGTTAATGCAGCCAGTACAGTAAGGTTTTTATTGGTGTTTCTGATTGCCAGGTAGTCATGGATAATATTTGACACTCTCACTAAAATTGTGAGAAACCTGCACTGGGAGTAGCAATTTGATGACTATGTTTGCACTTACTCTACCATGGAGGTCAAACTGCCTTAGAAAATGCAATTTAAGAGGATTTAATCGATTGCATTTATGCAGCAGCCAGGATTATTACAGTAAGATCAATTGTTTGTGCATCACAAATTAATTATGATTGAGTTTATAACACGGCCTCTGCAATACTAATACAGCTCTTTGATTCAAGGCTACTGTTTTCTCCAAAAGTTCAAAAATGGTGCGTAGCCCATAACACTTTGAAACCCATATTGGTAAAAGGGCAAATGATGCCTTCCATATCATTTTATTGCAGTCATCTTTCCTTTTATTGGTATGTTTACTCCCAGGGAAATCCTCTCTGCCCCCTCACTCTCCCTGCTATAAATAATTCATTAAGGAGCCTGGGATAACAAGGGTATGAAGAAAAATATATGTATTGCTAGTGATCTGGGAGAGACGCCAAAGGATATGTCAGACACAATTATGGGAAAGGGGAGAATAATTCCTCCCATGTACTGCTTTGGCCCCACTTGTCCCTTTTGGCTCTGTTCTCGGCTCGTCTAGCCAGTGTGGATGGGTGCATTAAGACACAGGTGGACTGATAGGGGTTGAAAGTGACCCTCTGTGCTCTCAACACTGGCACAGAGCTGCAGAGCATCAGGCTAAGCCACTTTGACTCTCCAAGCTCTCTTAATTGCTCAGTGAACCTGGCTGCAGCATTGAGCTGCCTGACTTACTGGTCCCCCGAGAGTGTATTACAAGTGCTCTGTCCAACTAATCGCCTCCTTTGTCCCCCATCATCCCCACACAGTTTGTCCACACGTAGTGACAGGCCGGTCATGATGATTGTAGCGGCATCACCACTTTCTCCTGCTCCCCAATCACTATCTTATTTCCTCTATACACCATCACCATCACACGCATATGTAGTGGGGTGAAGCTGATGAAAGTAAATTGTATTTTTTTCTTTTCTAACTCTTAAATTAGTGCTGCACTCTAACACACACTGGATGTTTTTGCATTTATTTTACATTCTTCCCTATCTACCAATCAACATTCAAGGACACTGTGTAATTTGATTTATAACGACTGCTGTTGGTCAGTGCGCTCTTGTAAAATATAAAGAGGTTTCTCGCTAAAAGGTGCACTACACTTTTCTGTAAATGTAGCTTTGGAAAAGAGATACACAAGCATCAAATGCTCTGGGGCATCCTTTTGAAAGCAGAGAATATGACAAATTAGAGCAAATGGTAATAACTTTATGTAGCGAGAGCCAAATTGTCTCATCAGCATCATAAATATTTTAATGCCATCCCTTGATCCAGATCAAAATCTGCAAGGTTGGAAGTGCATGTTCACCATTAATGTTAAAAACCATGTTTTATTTACAAAGACATCTATCATAAATTTGTCTGTGGCTCTGCCTAAGCATTCTGGTAATACTCAGTACAGTAAAGTAAGTGTTGAAGCTCCAACTGTAAAAAAATGTATACAGCATACAGCATATAGTATGTATAATTGCAAATTACTTTATGTGTGACTCAAGGCAAAAAGCTACATTGCAAAAGCTAAACTCTAAACAAGTCTAGGGGCAACTTTTTTGAAGTTATCATAAAACCTATTTGGTAGTCTGAACCTTTACACCACCAACAAAGAGGAGTAGAAAATGTATATCCACAGAACATAGGCTAGCTCTACGACATTGTCCATAAAGTCAGTGGCTTTCATTGTCAAGAGACCTTTTCGTGGGGTGACCCCCATTTGTTGTTTTATGATAGGATGATAGGATTTGTATCCTTGGTTTAATGTTTTGTGAAAGCTCTTCCTCTACAAAATTTGAAATAACGATTTAACACCTTTTCACATGATTTTAACCCCTTGACTTGGATCATTGTTTAAATGATTCAAGATGGCTAAAGTCACAGAAATTCATTTAACAACACATAGACCAATTACTGATATCAGTATGACATGTGAGCTTTTGTGGTCTGTGGTTGTGTGTATGCAGAACTCTGCTGTAATAGCAAACATGCATAAATAATTTTGTCATATGTTTACAGGGCTGGCGACCTGTCCAGGGTGTACACTGCTTTTCGCCCGATGTAAGCTGGGATTGGCTCCGGCCCCCTGCGACCCTGTATGCAGGATAAGTGGTTGACGTTGGATGGATGGATGGATATGTTCACAGGGATTCTGTCTAAGTAACCCCACAAACTGAAACGGCATAAAAAGTGGGACGCATTGATCTTCAAATCCCTCCCCCAAAAAAGCAATTGTCCCATCAAAGCTTAGCAACTGTAGCTATGGACAGCATGCAAGCTTTGGATTTATTAACATGGAGTGGTGTGCATGGGGCTGTAATAAGAGCGAAACTGCATTTACAGAGACATGGATTTTGCTTATAGCGTCTATTGCAGTCGAAAACATATCTCAACTGCTTGACAGAGACCTGCTGCTATAGCTGCTGATCCACATACAATATATATAAATGGAAAACCATTTCCAAATAACAGGTGCAGTGTGTAGATGGATGTTACTCTGTGCAAATGACCGTAGCTGTGGTTTTATTCAAGAACATCTGCCCTTTTGCATGAGCTATGAGTCAGTATTTGGGACATGACATTTCAAAACAATGAGATATTTACCCAAAGGAATGTGTTGGCATATTATCAGAGTTGAAGCGATGAAAATATCTCCATACAATATGAGATTGGCTGAAAGCATTGCGAGGAGGATAATGGCTCAATGATTTCTTTATTAAATGGTTAAATCTTATAATGCAAAGCCGCCGTCAAAAGTGTTACCTGTCCATCTTTCATCCTTTCTCCATACAATCATCTACCCATATTGCATTATACTGTAACCTAGCTCTCAGATCTATATATGTACATAATTTATTCAGTTATGTTTTCAAAATGACACCCACCACAAATATGACATTTGCAGAAATTTTGCATTTAATTAAACATGATGCCAATGAAGGGCATTTTGGTATAGAGGAAATTGGAATGTGATTACTGGCAGCTTTTATTGTACAATACATGGTTGCCTCTTTTCATTCCAGTCTTTGTCGAGCTAAAAGCGATGTTGATAATGTCTGCCAGTGCAAAGTGCTCTTTGTGTTTTTGAATGAGGCTGTGCTTTGTATCAACAGTGTTAATGAAGACTCTTTCCTGCACATTGCCACACATCAGTAATACATGGTTATGAGGGATTTGCCCCTCCCATACCCATGTGGTTTTCTGTCTGTCTCTTTGTATTGGCTTTGCCTCCCTTCCCCTTTCGTCCTCTCTCCTCCTCCTCCTCCTCCTCCTCCTCATCTCTCTCCCACTCCATCTTTCCCTCTTCCTCTTTTGGTCTCTCTCCCTCTGCTGGCATCAAAGAGGTTCATAACCTGAAATGAATGCATGTGTTAATCACCATCTCCTAAGAATTAAATGATCTCCAACCACTCTGACAATTCATGTGCAAAAGAGAGCTCTCAGTATTCATAAGCATTGCGCTGAGCATTTACATGGATAACAGTGTCAAAACATTAAGTGGGAGGTTCAGAGAAAATGGCTCTTGCCTAGATCAAAACCTTTCAGTGTTCTGTGTGAATTGGTTTTCCCCTATGTCTCTCTTGCAGGCTAGAAATGCATTTTGTAACCCAGATTTGTTCACAAAAATGCACACTTTAAATCTGGTTTTCCAAGTTTATCTTACTTTCTTCCACTTTATCCTTCCAATTACTTTATATGAGTCATTCACAACAAACAATGGCATCAAACAATTAAGATGATAAGCACCGCTTTAAGGAGTTCTGAAAATCAACATATAGTTTGGTACCCTGACATCATTAGTAGGTCTCTACACCCATAACATGATATGGTAGCTTAATGAAGATGATAATTAAAATGTGTTCCACAGTAAAAATATATGTTGATAATTGTGAATGTTTAACCCTCCAATAACTAATGTTTGCCACCTACAAGCATAATTGTTTGATTGATTGTTAATGTAGAATTATTAATTATAGCCACTTTAAGGTCTTCATCAGACCTTGGCTGATATATTTTCAACTTATTATTTGTTTGTAAATAAAATGAGCATTTTGAATTCTGCTTTTGATTATGTTGACTCCTTTTAAAGAATAATGTTGGAGGAGTCTATACAGCATGTATAAGGAGGAATGTTTTATGTCCTTGTGATGGCAACTTTATCAAAATGATGTTGACAGCACTTTTCACTTCTAAGCTTCAATGGTGGAGAACTGTTGAAACCTTGCCAATGAGCAGCGAGCTGACTTCAAGACCAAACTGCAAGTCCAGTTGCCCCAGACCTTTTTGATATTTTGAATATCCTGTGATCTGTAAGACAGAATCTTCACTGTCTGCCATCTTGCTGTGCATGGAGATGCAGGGATGAGTAGCTAACGTCCCTAGAGTCTTTTCAGGATCTTTTCTTTAGAGGCTCAGGAGGAGATTTCCACTGCAGGGCTCAACTTGTGATCATAGAGTTATGAAACAGTGAACACCAATTCTGAAGTAGGTAACAAGTATAAAATGGGTGATGCTGATGTTTATGCTGCTGAGTTTAAATTGTTAGAAAGACACTTGTCATTTTGTAGTAGCAGCAGTAGGTAAATGAGAAGGAAGTATTTTTCTGATTTATGTAAATGGAGCTGTGGAAAACACTGATGTAACTGCATAACAGTGAAAACATTTGGACTGTATGCTTTCAAATGCACAAAAAGATTTTCAACTCAAGGGACCCGAAAAGTAATGTCTGTTGCAGATGAGTATTCATGAGTAATTGAAAACATTATGTCAATGCATGGGATAACATTAAGCAATCCTCTGTACAAGGCTGAAGTAGTTTAATTTAGTCAAGGCAGGGATTTTTTTGTTGTTGATCATTTTGTTTTAAAGAGAGCAACAGCATCAAGAGAACTCAAGCAAGTGCTGTTAATGCAATCAACAAACTCTTCAGAGTTGAGTGGAAGCACTGAAGTACTAGTGAAGAGAAAAAGGGCTCAAAAAGCTTCTGTAATGCTGACGCAGAGTTAAAACTATAGGAGTAAGGCAGGTGCACCAAGCTTGAAGAGGCTGGGCAACCACCTTTTTATAAACAGTCTAGGGCAACCACATAGGAAACATTAACCATATAGTCAATGACACATGCCAAATGGCAATACAGTCAAATATTTTTACCTTTTAAATGGGAATGATATGGTATCTGATACAGTTATTAGCAAAATAAAAACAGGCAGAAATATTTTTAAAGTCCAGCGTGAAAATCATTGGGAAAAAAATCAATAAATACAAATGAGACTTTCATAAGAATGATGTGACTCTTAGTTTTAGTGGCCCAGGACTCACAACAGGCATACCGTTTGAAATCAATTTGCTGTATAACTGCTACTCCATCAAGAGTAGCTTCAATCAATGGGGTAAATCCTCTGTCACGCTGCCACAATTCAATCATCAGAAATCCATAGTACAAAAGATCCGAGATTTATTTGACACAGACTTGGGTTTAATTATCCTGAGTTGGCATTAACAGTTGCAGTATTGACTGTAAAGCACAAGTATGATGATAGTTAAAAGCACAGTGAAAAGGAAACACTGAAACTTCAAGGAGAGAAAAGCATGAGTGTAGGTGGTTGTTGCAAACCATTATGATACCGCATGTTAATTAGTGTCGAGGGAATTTCAAGAATAATAGGAAGCAGAAAAAGAACAATGGCATACCCCAACAGGATTGAATGTTTTTTTTTCCACAAGCCAACGTTCAAAGTCCATTTACCATTTACTTTTTTAACAGAAAAGGTTTTCATCTTTACCGTATTTAATACTTTTCTTGTCTGGTATTTACAGCATTATAGTGATAGCCATTCAATGTATTTCCATTCTGTATAACTAATATGTACGTATTTTTGTATTTGTTGGCACCATGGATCACAATTCCTCCACAGACGTTATTTATTCCAAGACGTGCACAAGAACTTATCAGGATTGATGTGCAAATGCCTCCCACTGTCAAATGTATAGTAAAAGTAAAAGCAGATGCTGGCTCAGAGTGTTTTGGAGACAGACCTGACAATAAAAGTGACATCTTGTGTCTGCCTCATTATTAATTTGACTTGCTGTGATTTCCACTTATCATCGCCACTTACCACAGTGTTGAGTCACCAAACCTACTAAACCCTTATCAAATACTCAAATGCCTTTTCTGGATTTGTGTGATTAAATCTATATTGCAGTGTGAAAGCTGGCTGTTAAACAATGTTCGTTATTGGGTTGCAATTGATTCCAAATTAGTCATTTAGCTGACGCTTTTATCCAAAGCTAAAATGATATATATGTCCGAGGTTTCACACCTCTGGAACAATTATGGGTTAGCCTAAGTGTCTTTCTCAGGAACACATTGGTGGGTGGAAATTAATGGAATGGAATGGTCCGAAAGAGAGAAAATATCCAGTGAGCGGCAGCTGTGTGGACGAAAATGCCTTGTTTACTGGTTTGAGATGACAGAAAGGAAACTTAAATAACCACTTGTTGCAACCAAGGTATGTAGAATACCATCTGTGAACGCACAACACGTCGAACCTTGAAGCAGATGGGCTACAGCAGCAGAAGACCTCACCGGGTGCCACTCCTGTCAGCTAAGAACAGGAAACTGAGAATACAATTCACACAGGCTCACCAATTTGCCTGGTCTGATGAGTCTTGACTTCAGCTGAGATATTCAGATGGTAGGGTCAGAATTTGTCGCAAACAACATGAAAGCATGGATCCATCCTGCCTTGTATCAACTGTTTAGGCTGGCGGTGGTGGGGAAATGGGAGGGGGATAGTTCCTTGGCACATTTTGCCCCCCTTAGTACCAATTGAGCATCGTTTAAATGTGCCAGCCTACCTGAGTATTGTTGCTGGACATGTCCACCCTTATGACCACAGTGTACACATCTTCTGAAAGCTACTTCTAACAGGATAATGCACCATGTCATAAAGCTCAGATCATCTCAAACTGGTTTCTTGAACTTGACAATGAGTTCACTGTGTCTTAATAACTGTGCAATCACCATCCAATGGATGTGCAACTGATAAATTGCAGCAATATGGACCAAAGTCTCTGAGGAACGTTTCCAACACCTTGTTGAAAGTATGACACGAAGAATTAAGTTCTGAAGGTACTAGCAAGGTGTACCTTGGACGGTGAGTGTATACTTTGGGAAAGAGTTGGCAGGTTTAAGGAAAATGTGAAACCACTGCTATTAGTTTGTCAGATAATCTGAAAAAAAAATGTAGTCTAAAATTATCTTATGTACAATAGTTATTTCTCTTCTTGCCTCTTGTATAAAACCTTAGTTTGTCTCGAGTTTTACTTTAGCAAGAAATAGCCTACTTTTTAACCTAATCTCTGAAGTTTGGCGTACCTGCCAAAGTTCCACAATATTAAACTGAATAATCGGCTGTTGAAGCTCACACAGTGTCAAGCTCCTCAGGCACTGTGTCTGTTTATTTCCCAGAGTGCAGTTTGAAAAGGAAATTGGTTTATACTTATGAGCCATTGATCCACAGAGAACAGTACAGTTTGTCATTCAGTGGGTCTCTCGGACAGAGGATGGAGAGATAGAGGAGAGTCCGGGGAGAGATACATCCAGATAAGTTACTTCTGCCATCGCTATCAGCGTAGTCTAGGAGGACATACTGTTAGAGAGTGTATGAATGACTCACTGCTAAAAAGATTTGCAAGCAATCCTAAATACATCGATGGCTCAAAGGTCAGGTTTTGAACTGAGACAGATGGGACAAAATGACACAGCCTTTTAAAAAATTCAGCCACTTTTCTTTGTCTAGACTTTTAATAACTGGGTTTGTTTAATTATTTTTTTCACATGCACGGAGTAGACTTGCAGACCAGAATCAGAAATTATGGAGCTCTTTTGCATTAATAAAGTGTTTTGATGTTTATTTTCTGAATTGCTTTTTAAGCTCAGTAAGTAGACAAAGCCAAGGTTTCTCTGCACACTTGCTTAACCAATGATTATTTAGCAATAAATATTAAAAGTTGTGCTATTACAATGACTTTGTTAAAAGATATTAGAACATTGCTTTGATGTGAAACCTTTTATATACAGTCTATGTGTGAAACACTTGGTTTTACCGCGTACCAGCCAATAAAGTCTACATTTTGATGCAATCATGATTGTTTGGAATGTGATAGGGAAGGCAACAGGGGTCTAGCACTAGGACCCAGGTAAAGGGGCAGAGTCTATAAATAGGGGAGGGAAGCT
>JAPMOB010212528.1:0-67508 GCA_029875015.1 Lepomis gibbosus | reverse complement strand
TGACAAGCCCTCGGGGCAGCTCTTCTTCTTCGTCCTCTCATGTTGGACTGAGGGCAGACTGAACGCTACAGTGACTCACTTTTGCATCTCAAGGCACAAGACTATTACAACACAAAACAGGCCAAGGCTAGCTGGTAAGCATGCTAACTTTAGTAGCTATCTCTGTACATAGATGTCTTTGGTATGACTTCAAAACTGTTATTTCTTCACATTTGGTAAATGATGTTAGTTCAGTTTCTTTAGGTTGTAAACTAAAATTCTGGCCAAATCTTACACATTTCACCTTTTAATCGTTGTAAGCCGTAAATGCTGATCAATTTTTTTCTAATAAATGATAAAGGATACTGCTGCCATGTGCCAAACAACAAATGATGTATGGTATGTGTTGACGGGAAATAAATTACACAAAGGTCATGTTTTGGAGGGGAGCAGCAATAAAATTACTACATATTAAGTTTTTAGAACCTTACTAATATATTGGCAGGATCAAAATGATCAGCCACTGCAATGATATTCCTTGAGGCTGTTGTTGATTTTTAATGAGGGCTGTACAATTGATAGAAATATTATCAAAATTAAAATTGCTGTAGAGATGCCTGGCCTTTGACCTTTGTTCTCCAGATGTAAGAAAACACGTTTATTTGGTACAGACTCCAACAAATCATATTTTTTGACTAAAGATATTTTGACATGTCACTGTAGGAAAGGTGGCTGAATTCCATTTAGCTGCTTCTGTTTCAAGGCCCTGCTAATGTGCACGTGGGCTCCCTGTCACACTGTCATGGCTTACTGGGACACTTGAATAGAACAGAGCCATAGTTAATCTTATTAGTAACACCTGTGCTTCTGCTACCATGACAAGTCAAAATGTCTGCTGTGAAAAGGGCCTATTAGAATTTCAGAAGGTTCATTGTTCAAAATTGCTGTTACAGTAAATTTTTTGTAAAGTCCCTAGCCCCAATACATACATTTTTGTTAGTATGGGCCCCAGAGAAATCCAGTACCAATTGGAATTCGGTAGTTCAGTAGTAATTTTTATTGCTGACATCTTGAAAATGGGCTTAAAATGTGTGCATTACTTGGATGGAAGTACTCTCTCTGTCTCTCTCACGCACACGCACACACACACACACACACACACACACACACACACACACGCACACACACGCACAGCGGTCAGCAGAGCACTGGCTGTCATCAACCACTAATTACATTAACAGGTGTCTGGCAGGAGGGCAACATGCCCTTTGTGTGTGTGTGTGTGTGTGTGTGTGTGTGTGTGTGTGTGCGCGCGTGCGTGCGTGCGTGTGTGAGAGAGACACAGAGAGAGAGACAGTGAGCAAGTGAGCATATAGTTTGTTTATGATCATTTGTGTGGTTGTCTCTGCTTTAATTGTCAGGACAAGAGAGACACAGTGAGTGCAGAGAGAGGTGATAACATACTGACAGAGAGCTAAGAGAGAGAGAAAGGATGAGAGAGCCTTACAGTGTGAAGGTTACAGACAGAGAGATATGGATGGTGTGGTGTGAGAGGCGTTGGCCTTGCTCAGCACAGTTAATACACTTGTAATGCTGATTATCTCCAGCCTGTCGTGTCATGGATGGATGAGATAGAAAGGAGGTGGGTTCAGTCGTCAAGGGATTAAGGGAGGAGGGAGGATGGATGAACCAGTACGAGGAGTAGTAGATGGATTTTTAGAGGGAGAAATGGAGGAATGCATCTTTCAGCTGTTTCCTGCTTTCAAGCATTTTCCAAAAATGATAATGGGGTCATTGTTACCACCTTTTATTTTTTAGTGTATTTTAAATGTTAAATTTTGTATGTTAAATGCATTTTGCTGATTTTATTTTATCACTTCCATCTCAGACAGTGATTTAAATCACCTGTTTGGCTCGCCTGTCAAAAAAGCAAATTACCTGTCTGGTTTAATTTACTCTGGCCAAATTAATAAACATCCAGTGTCTACAAAAATGTCATACTGTCATAAGCAGACGGTACAACAAATGGCCATGAACAAGTAAACATCTCATCTAAACTGGTCAATAAAAAATCCATTTAGAATGGATAAAAGATGACACATTTATACATTTTCTTTGAGCATATGATCGTTCTTCACTGACACCAACATGGCTGATTTTCACAATATCATTGAGGAAATTGTCTGCATGGTCATTTCCTGACATGTCCAGTGCATAAACATTATATTCACAGCCCATCTCCGCCTTCAGATGAAACCCTCTCAGGATAAAGAAGGGCATGTTTTCATTTCTCTTCAGGCTGGAGAAGATAGCCAGAGACAAATAGTTGTTCCTGATTTCCAGGCTTGTAAAAATATTGATACTTTTATAAACTGCAACCACAGTAACATCTCTCTTTATCAGAAGAAAAACAATGAAATCTCATCCGCTCATCCATTCTGACGCAAAAGTGCTATTTTGCTTTGGTTTCATTGGCTTACCAGAAAACGGAGAAGTGCTGCGTCAACTGATTCAGAGATGCATAGCTGCTCAGGATGAATGAATAGACTCCAGACAGAGACAGGACAAAGACAGATGGAGTTAAAGAGGCATAAAAAAGCCTGACAGAAGAACAGATAAATTGTTGGGATAATATGTTTCAGTACAGATAGGAGGACGGACAGTTAAATTGTGTAGGAAAGAATGACAAAGGAGAGAGTTGGTAAAGGGCAGGATCCTCTGACAGACAGAGGAGAAAAGGTCAGAGGCTGTTTGTGCCAAGGGAGCAAGAAATTAAATTCCAGTCGCTTCATCTCAAAACTCGACTGCCATGTAACAGAGATTTGGTTTAAAGACGGGTGTTAACAATAACATAACATAACAACAAATCCAAGTTAAGCATGCAGCAAATTAGCATAACATACAAAGTTACAAAGTTTTCACCACATGTTTACTTATATTTATTATATGTCAAAAATGACCCAAAAATGAAATATAAATCTGAAAGTTGACAACATGCATTTATTGTCCTCTCTTCATTCAACTTAAAGATTCTTTATTGTCAGTATATGAAACAACAAAACAATGAAGCATCTCCCTGTAGATTGATATTTTTAAAAATGTTATAAAATAAATATAAAATTTAATAATTGTTGTGCGTATTTATATACACCTTTATCAATACTAATTCCAGTGCAAATTATTCTGGTGCAGAGTAGTGTATATAGAGAAAATTTCTAATGCAAGTTATCTAGGTTCAAAATAGTGCACATGTAACACAGAGTACTGAGATGTTGTCTGGCTTTGTGTTGAGGGTGGTGTGAGGGCGATTGGGATGGGACGGTACTGGAGGGGTGCAGGCCAGACTGCTTGGGGGGGGGTGGGGGGGGCTGTTAATCATTCTTGCCCAGATAGACCTTTCAAGATTTATTTTTGCAGCAAAGCAAATAGAGAAAGAATACTTCCTGTCATTCAAGGATTTTGTCTTAAAATTGAGTTTACCATTTGATATACAATATTTTGGGGTTGTATTTAAAACAGTGAGGCTTGAAATTGGTGAAATCTTTTGAGATTTTGTGTTTTTTCCAAAATACAAAACAAAATAAAGTAGACCATTCTTATTGAACAGAAATTTGTTTCCTTATTGATTTATTCATACATTTAGTGAAATATAAAAGTACATTTCCTCCAGCTAATATACTCAATGTCATTAAATATTTGTGTTTCATCTCCATGTTCCAACTCCTCATACAATATCTTCCACTTCACTAATATCCAGAGTTTGGAGGAGACAGAGGTAGAAATGTGGGGGTGAAGAATGAGATAAAAAAAGAGAGAAAGTAAACATAAACAGACAGGTTGTTATTTTATTCCAAACTCACTGCTCTCTCATCGCTCTTGCTTTTTTTTTACCTCCCATCCTGCTCTCCACTCCCCTGTCATGTGTCCAGGCAGAGGTAGTTGTTTTTGAAAACGGTACACATACACACACATACACACACACACACACACACACATGCACATACACACTTACACACAGGGTGTCCTAATCAAAGCCAGGCTCTGCACATTGTGTCCCAGTTGAGCAGCTATTTTTATCTGCAGCGCTCTAACACGGATGGAATGGGTCAGATAGGCCAGGCTGACGAATCCATCAAGACCAACAGATAAACAGCCTGCTGGACATGCACGCCCACAAACACACATACACACACATGCCTACACACACATTCTGTTTAAGTAAACACATGAATGAACCAATTCTGTGTCTTTATCACAAATGAAAACTAATACAGGCTTTGCTGTCTTCCAGCCTCTCTATCTCACAAAAGCACACACACAAACACACACAAGCACAATTAAAACTACAGGTAGTTCCAGTCTATGGTGTTGTTACATGTTGTGTTCCCACCAGTGTAATATTTTTCCCATTATGTGTTTCTATCTGTATTCCCTTGTATGTCTCTTTAATACCTGAATCTGCGCCCTCCTACACTTCACACACATGCATAGACACACACACACACACACACACACAGGTCTGCCTTGTCCCATTAACACCATGGCAGATCTTCAGTCCTCACACATGCATGATGCTGCCACATACACACACACCGATGTGGTTAGAGACACATGATTACTGATTTACCATTGTAAGAGAAATCCAGTTGGCAGAGATCCAGTTTTAGGCTTGTTAGTTTGGGATTCAAGTGCTCTGGCTTGGACCCAATTAGTTTCTCTCCCTACCTCCCTCGTCCTACCTCTCTCCAGTTACTCTGTTGTCATGACTGTGTTGGATATTATATGCAGTAAAAACCACAGCTGTACACAAACTTGAAATCTTCACAGTTCAAACAAACCGCAGTATGTTCTGTACATTAAAACGAAACTGAGATCACTTATTTGGTCTGGTATGTAAATAGCAGTGTCTGTAATGGCTCCTAGCTATTGTCTTTGAACCCAACATACAATGGCACCTATCGGGACATGACGCAGCTATAAACCTTTATTGTGGTGTACATAGTGTTGTAAAAACATTTACAGGCTTTATGTTGTAGAGTAAGGGCTGTGTGTGTTTCTCTGTCTTCCTCTCACTCTCGGGTCACATTCTCACAAATTTTGTAACTTTCTGAAACTGACAATCTGGCAATCGCACCCACTTCACACAGTGATTGGCCAGATGTGTGGAGGTGAGAAAGTATGCAGGGTTTGAACTTCTTGCAAGCTCTTTTTTTCCACTATTTACTCTTTGTGGCACTTTTCATGTGTACAGCTGAGTAAAACTCTATGAAGGAAAGATGGTCTGAAGGTGTATGCTCGTCGCTTTATATTTAAATCATTATTGTCTCTTGCCCTTCGTTAGGATAGTCAGCCTGCCTTTGAGTGTGGCCATTCGGAAGAGCTACAGTGAGCTACAGTTAGTCTGGACGACATGCAACAACTAGTTATTTTCGAACATTATCTATCCTTTAGCATAAACCCACAGAAGAAAGAGCATATATCATACCTCTTGTATTGTTTTGCTGTGTAGTACATTTTTCCTGATCGAGAGGTCAGTCCCCTCCCTTTTCACTCAAACTATCTTGACATTGGAGAGACTTTTTTGACTAATTTTGCAGGTCAAAGTTCAGTCAGATTAAACTGCCTCTCCCCTGTCCTTATCAAAATTAGTGGGGAATAGCTTTGGCTCTGAATGCTAGTGGTTAGCTGATATGGGTTTTTTAATGGCCAATACCAATATTTAGAGAGCAGGGCAGTCGATGGACAATATACAATGCTGATATCAAAACAAACAAAAGTCAAGTATAATTCCATTATTCCAGGCAGGGTGCAATCTGATATACATAGTTATCTTAGCCAGTAACATGTTGCTTTTATTTGAAATTTTTATTTATTAATGAAATAGAACAATGCATTGGGTTATGCTGTAGATTTCAGAATGTGACTGGTGTTTAAGAGAGGGTAGGGTACAGTTTGTTAGAAGTGTTGTCATTCAACTGCATTATTTTCTACAGAATAACAATATATATTTAACAATAGTCAGTAATTGTGTTTATTAGATCTGCTGCCATTTAGGATAATATATTGGCCTTGTGAGTTCAGGTATCACCAATGCTGAATGTCTCAAAGTGCCATATATCCAATTGGACTCTGGTCTCTGGTCATGGCTTCCTGTGCTAGTAGCGCTTGGTTCTTTTCCCCTCTGCTCTCCGAGCTTCAGAGTTACAGAAGCTAATGGAACAGCAGAAACCTGGAGTTTTCTGTCCATATTCTAAGCTAGTATGGGTGTTTAGTCTGTAATTGCTGTTTTATCTGTAAATAAAATGCTTTTGTTGGCATTTATCAACTCCAGCTGCCAGGGGACTGCCCTTCAGCTCTCTATTTCTATATCTTTGAATCTTGTTTACTCAGCCTTTTGCACTTCTCCCCCTACCTGTCTCTTTCTATTTATCTATTTCTGTCTTTCTATAGGTCTCATTCTTAGCTTCTTCACTTGCTTTCTTCTCTCTCTGCCTTCTTCTCTCTTATGTGTTGCCAATTCCAAATAGCAACACACACACACACACACACACACACATTTACAACCACAGCTTTACTTTGAACATCCATATGTGCTTAACATAAACATGCACACTCACACATGTCCCATCTCCCATCTCCATGCACTCTATCCACTCTCACTCACACACACACACACACACACACACTCATTTACTGCTTACAGCGCCATATGATAGTAATTTGCCAATATGGAGGAGCAGGAGGGCTCAGCTGGAGTTTAGGTCTGAGTGGAAGAAGAGTCTGGGATCCAGGGATACTGGCATGAAACAGGAAGTCGCCTCTTTACTCTTACCTCATATTGTCTCATTACAGGGTGCAGATAAACCTCTGATGTTGCATTGTGCATTGTTCTTTTTTTAACCTTAAGACACATCTTGCTTTGGTCACTTTGGTTGTAATGATGTAAAAAAATTGCCACTGGGCTCTAAAACAAACGGAAACACACACACACTTCTAACATATTTTGTGTTGCATTATAATTTACTATATACTGTATTTGCTGACACAGAACATTATCATTCAATTCACCTGATGAACCTAAGTCCAGTAGACTCTTTTTTGCTAAAAACAACTGCATGCTGCTGCTAGAATTAGAGTTGTGATCGCACTGACAGAGGAAAAAAAAACAGTAAATGTCCCATAAAACCAAAAAATTAACTAAAAGAGCCTTAAAAGGTCTGTAGAGCTGCAGGTGGTAATTTGTCAATATGAGCAGCCCCTCACACATTAAACACTGCATCCATTTTTAATATGAACAAAATCACTTTCAACTGTTAACTTTCCTGTGTGCTTGTTGATTTATATATATTCATAACAAAATGTATATCTGCATGTATTTGTATGCACATGTCTGCTTATGTCAGGTTTATGTTCGTCGCTGTACTACATCATGATGAGATAAGACAAGATGAAACACACTGCCTGCATCGCACCTGTGTCCTGTATATTGTAACAGTGATGTCTTGTGTTTCAGGTGCGTAACCTGTGCTACATGGTGACACGGAGGGAGAAAATGAAACACACCCTTTGTGACCTCCAGGAGAAGATCTTCCACCTGCAAATACAACTACTGGAAGAGGACATTGCTGGAGGTAAGACGGAGAGAAAACATGAGTATGTGTCTGTGGTGATTTTTCTAATTCCAGTCATCTAAACATACCAATGTAAAAAACTGTTAACTTTCACCCACTCTAGCACTGTAGCCAAGGCCGCCAACACACTCTGTCCACCCCCCAAAAAAAGTACAATCTGGAAAGCTCAAGTGCATAACGGTTACATCCAAACCCTTGTTGACTGAGTGTAGTGGGTGGACAGTTTTTGAAATGGCCTGTCATCATTTTTGCACAGCAGGCCACACTTGACACCTGCACAGCAAAGAGCACTGGAATAATAGTTCGGCCAAATATTGTGACACACGCCATCCACATAAATGGAGCTCGATTTCCCATCCACTCTGCACAGATGACTGACCTCGATGCATTTCATGCAGCTGCTCTTTGATAGAGAACAGGAAGGATGAAGCTGGCTGGTTGAGTTGAGCTGTGTTTTCTAGATGTCTGCTCAAAATGAGATTAGTAATCTTAGTGGTAACACCAGATTAAATGGAATACATTTTTAGCATTTTATTCGTATAAAACTTGTATTTTCATCCCTTATTTAATGGTTGACTACATTTGTCTTTTACCTCCCTGCATTATTGTCATATCACCGGAAACAACAGCACTTTCCACAAAACCTAGTTTTAATTGTGGTCATAGTAAACTAATTGTTAACAACAATAATCAATAAAACTTTCCTTTATACACATATCATTTTTCTAACAGTATTGCAAAGTGTTTTACAAATAAAAGATGTATACATTCATTAAAAAACTATACACTGCATAGACTAAGCAGAAGCGAGGATAAAGTCAAAGATAGTTAAAACAAGAAACTTAAAATTTTATCTGACCAATAGAGTTACAAACAATTAAATGGTGCTTTTTTATAGAGATAGGAGATTAGAAAGATTGCATTGGAGCATCTGCTGCCAGCTCTGGTATATATGGTGACATGGGGTCAGTAGCTCAGCAATGTAACCACAGGCCAGACTGTGGAGAGCCTTGACGTAGCAATAAAACAGTAATATCTATTCTAAAAGCTAGTGGGATATTGTCATATTTTTATGAACATGTTGTTAGCCTTGCAGCTACATTTTGTACACAGCACCGTACATATATATAGGCTCTCACCACAGAAACAGCTGCCTGTCAAAGGACGCCAGTATCACTTCCTGGACAGATTATAGATAAAGGCATTAACTTCTGTTAGGTCATCGGTAAATAGAAAAAAGCTTATCTTGAGATATATATCAGCTGAATAAACAGCCTTCTTAAGCTGTTCATTTAAACAAAGGTTCAAGCTGTGAAATATAGTGACCTGTATTTGTCTTCAATAAGGTTAAAGAACCCTGTTTTGTTTCAGTAGTCGTGACCTGCAGCTGTGATGGCGATGAGAGTGAAAGCTTGTTGTCATGGTAATACCAGTGACGTCTCGCTGGCATGGTAATGATACTGAACTCTTGTCAGCCTGCCCCTGTGGCTTTGTTGTGGAGCGTGTGTGCAGTTAGAGTGCTCAGTTTGCAGTGCTCATCATTCCCGAGGAAGGCTGCACACACATCTATGCGCTCCACTAAATCTTACAAACACTTTCACTCTCTTTCTAACTCCCTCTGTGTCTCTCACTAATATACTCACACTCCTAAAGGAGCGCACACACACGCACACAGTGCATAGCTCCTGACTCAGCAGATTGCTGCCATCAGGTACCTGGAGCTGTGCTGCTGGCACTAAACAGCCATATCTATTCACACTCTAGATTAGAGCGGATAGTTGGGGGGGGGGGGCGTATGAGTGCCTGTGTGGGTGTGTGAGAGTACCAGAGAGTGAAAGATGGGGTTGTCTGCTATAATGATTTGTCGTGTCCCTCACCTTGTATCTACCTTTTTTCTCTGCCTATTTTATCTTTCTTTCGTTTTTCCACTCTTCATTTCTCTTCATCCTCTTCCGTAATGTATTTTTTTCTTCCATCTGTTTCTTTTTTTTCTCTTTTGCAGTATCTTCCCAAGGGTTATATTTTCTCTGTCTTTTTCTCTCCTCTGTCTTATGTTGGTTGTCTCATCTGACACTCAGTTTCAGTCAGTTCATCAGTTGTCTCATTTTGTTCTTCCTTTTGTCCTTCTGATTTTAGGACACTATGTGACACTAAAAGTAACTGAAAACACTGACAAAAGTTAAGTTTTTCCATGACAATAATACAGACAAATTGTGTTGAGATGGTTATATTGGTTAAAGCAGAGTTAGAAAACCAAATAAAGCTTATATTAATTGAAAGTGATCAGTTTACTCATTTCATCCAGAGTATAGTGCGTCAGTTTTGACTTGCACTCCAGTCGGTCATTTTGACTTTGATCCAAATGCATATTGGCTCTTATATAAATGGGCATCTCACACTGCTGACTTAGTTTTTTTTTTAATTCTCAGTCCTACATTATGTGTTTTTGGCTGTTAAAACTCCTCTGACATCCAATTCTAGCTGTAAAATCAGATTTTCAGAAACCTGCAGATACCCTGAGCTTACTGTGCACCAGCACCACTATCCTTCTTCCCCTCCTCTCCCACCGGGATGGTTTCCATTTGGAAAATGCACACATCTCTCCACAAACCTCTGTCCGCCTGTCTGTCTCTCATAGTACTTAATCTGTCATGCTCCACCTGTCTGTCTGTCATGTTTATCTGCCTGTCTGTCATGTTGAGGGCTCCTCTCGTCATGCTTTGTGAATGCTAGCATGATACCAGAATGCCAGGCAGGCACATGGGTGATATCCCTGTAGTCATACATGCAGTCAAAGAAGCATGATGCTGAAAGTACATGAAATCTGCACAATTCTATGGTATCTAGAATCATTCTGTAGCAAATAATATTATATGATAACATAAGTACAAACTCAGCACGGTGATACAAAAAAAACTCCAAAAAGACCAAATGTGTAAATTATTTGACTATGGATAACTACTGGCTCTGTGAGGCTGCGCTTTCGCACAGCAGTACTTTGAGCTACATGCTAAGATCAGGATGCTAACATGCTCACAGTGACAATGCTAGCATGGTGATGTTCAGCTCTTTGCCATCTTAGTCCAAATTTTAGCATGTTAACATTTGCTAATTAGCATTAAAGTACAGCTGAAGCTGATGGGAATGTGATTAGTTTAGCAGGTATTTGGTAATAAACAAAAGTATTGGACACATTACACTTTCGGTCGGATGATTTCTGTGAACATCCTTTGCCTTGCCCTGTGAGAGACCCATCTCTAGCAGGTCAGCCTCAAAGGAAACTTTTCCTTGCCTCTGTTGCCTAGTGCGTCTTTTATAAAAAGCGCTATGAGATAGCGGTTGTTGTCATTTGGCGCTATATAAATAAAGTTGAATAGAATAGTCCTTAGCCAGGTGATCAGCCTCATTTCCTTTTTCCTGGTGGTGTCCATTTGAAAGCCACTCTGGGATCCGCTCTGGGGACATTCACAGTGTATGTTCAAGCTATGTTAGACAACGGTATTTATTTTCTGAGCTGATGATAGCACTGAAGTTGATGGGTTTTGTTGTTGTGTCACTTATAACCACAAACCTCAACCTCAATGTGGTGATAGAGGAAAAGTCAGGCGATCGCCAAAGTCATGATATACACTGTCTGGGATCTATGAATGTCTGCCAAAATTTCATGGCAATCCATACTAGTCATTGAGATATTTCAGTTAGGACAAAAGTGGGACTGACTGACCATCGTCATCCCTGGAGCCTTAAGGCTAGACACATAAAACACATGGTTTTATGTGTCTAGAATGAATGAGAAAGAATATGAATTACAAAATATAAATGTATGTAGGTTTATCCAGTAGATAAGACCAATACTTTGGTTTGACATTAAGGGCCTTTCAACAGAAATCAGATTTCATACATATCTATTTATACATATTTATTTTTGACAGGCTATTCCATGGCAGCAATAATATTCTTTGGTAAAACCGAGATGACCCATTATTTCTCACATTGGTAAAAACTTGAATCATTTAAAAGAAGACACAGAGTCACTTTGGCTTAACAGGAACCCTTATCGCACTTCTGTACACAGTACAATACTTCTTACCAAATCTTAAGATTAAAGGATTTTCCCTTTTTCACCATCAAAGTTGAAATGTCATGGTGAAACCAGGTTTCATTGTTAGTTAATTTTGTCCAAATATGTTTTTGATGCAAGGTGGACAGACAGTTGATTGATTTCTCTACAGCCTCTAATACAGTTCTCTGATAGGGATTGTATCTATAATCTATAACTATAAACTTATTTATGTACACCTGTGTACAGACATTTATATAGTTGTAGCTGTGTTGTAGCACATCATTCTTCAGACAATGTTTTTTTAATGTCATTGGAAGAAAACATATTGCTACACATAAAATATAGAGGTTCAGTTATATTCTGTATAAGGGTGCACGCGCAAACACACACACACACACACACACACACACACATTATTGTTATGCAGGAAGTGCACTACATTTACATTCTGGCTCAAACCGAACTGTGACAAGCTGACAGTGGTTAGTATTGGCCTCTCTGATCTGCTCTCAGCAAGTGTGTGTGTGCATGTGTGAGGAAGACAGAGAAAATAAGGATGGAGGAAGAGGAGGATGGGAAGGGACAAGAAGGTAATAGGATGAAAGAAAGAATGGAAGAAGAGAGAGGGATGAAAAGACAGTAGGGGAGTAAAAAAAACTTTCTCACATTGCACTAATGAGCTCAGGTAAGAAATGGGACACAGTGGATGCACACACACAGACTCACACGCTGCAGTTCAGTGCACCTAGAAAGAGGGGAAATTAATCACACACTTCAAAAAGACGAATCCCCTGATGCTGTTGCACCTTCTAAACAAGAAGGGGAATGAATTTTGGAGGAAAGGATAATATTGCAGATATGGAGAGAAAGGCAACAGCAGAATGTAAAGACAAAAGATAGGAAAAAAAGCACAGATCTTACAAAAAAATGTTTTAAAATGTTTCCACTGCTGATAGTTGGATTTGTGCTGAGATTACAACCTGCAGGGGGAAAGCTTCCACACATTCAAGCAGAGACTGCAGGCGTCCTTGAAAAGCCAAAGACTGGTTTCCCAAGCTGTAGAACATATAAAAGAACAAAATCAGATTAGGAGAAAAATGGGGAAAATGTTGAAGAATAGTCCCTGGGAGATCAGGGGATAAGATGGTCCTCCTGTCAAAACAAAAAAAGAAAGAAATTACAATTTAGGAGCTGTGTTCCCTCTGGGAGCTCCCTCAAAGATCCCCATTGCGTTAATGGGCTCCGCAATTTCAGCAACAGCCATAAAATAAATTGGAAAAAGGGGGAGAAATGTTTGGTAGATATACCTGCACTCTTTTACAAATCCTCTTTATAAAGTTAAAGCAGTTTCATACAGTACTCCTGCCACCTTCACAGTAATTCCACTTGTCAGATTTTAGTTTTGACACAACAGCACAGTCACATTACACTCACATTCTGCAAACATTTACTCTGTCTCTCATTTACTTCAATTGAGACTCCCTCAACAGACAAATTCAAGGTGCAAGCTCCAGCCAGCTGAATTCACCTTTGTTCAACTTTTACCATGCACATGCGCACAGTCCGAAGAACTGGAAGTATTTAACACTCTATACCAAAAAGCAATGCTTTTTTAAGTCACATGGATGTCAAGCCTTCTGAAAACATGAGTATCCCCAAACAAAAATGGAAACAATTTAGGCCCGCATGAACATACAGTACGCACAAATGTTCTTCATTCATTTTGTGTTTCTTTCTTTCCAGATTTTAAGTATTGTACTGTTCTCCACACACAGTCACCCACACACACACAGAGGGTCGTCTCAGTGTGAAATCTCTCTCTGGTCTCTCTCAGCTCCATTCATGCATGTCCTGCTCCTCCATGCTAAAGCAAGCATGAGGACAGCCTACTGCTGGCTGTGACAGCCACACACAGTGTAGTCATGTACTCTACTGACCAACATACAGACAGTTTTAAAAGAATCTATACTGTAAGCTGTAAGACAGCAATTTAATACCAAAGCTTTTACTTAAAGCGAAACACTATTTTAGCCATTCTAGCATCACAGCTGTATGGGTGGCAATGTCAGAAACTGTTGGTCCACCACTTTGGTCCAGACTGAAGTATTGCAACAATTACTGGATGGATTGTTATTATGTGGTATACACATTAAAGTCCCACTCAGTATGAATTGTAATATCGGACATATTGTCTGACTTTTACATCTAGCGCCGTCATCAGGTAAAAGAAATTAATTTGTCCAAAACTTTTTGACCCAATACCTGCAAAACTAATAACAGCAGCCTTAGCCCTAGTTCATGTTTAGTACTAATTAAAAAAATTTAACATGCTAATTTTAGCATGCTGATATGTGTTAGCATTTGGCTCAAAGTTCTGCCCCTGTGCCTAAGTACAGCTTTGCAGAGCCGCCATCATGGCTGTATGCTAGTGGCTCTTGTTTACAGATTTGAAATGAAAAATACCCTGATACACTTTTTATCTAACAGAGGAAATTTTTTCCACACTGTGTTTAATTTCTTGTTGTAACAGGACAAAAGAGCTGTTTATTATACTGCACATCAGGAGAATTAGAAAAAAACAAATTTTACCTTTTTTTATTGTCATTTTCACAAGAATCTTTTGTATCATAGATATATATAATTTAATGTTCCCCATATTTTGAATAACCAGATAAATTCCAGATGTATTTTTAATAAAATCCGAAAAGAAGTTTGACCCTCTACAGTGACCGCTAAGAGAAGACAAATAATATAAGCTTTTCTAAACCCCAATATAGCTGTAATAAACCTGCAGGTGCAACCTACTGTACCAATGCATGCACACAGACGCATACAATATATAAACATGTTAACAGCAGCAGGAGAGTTAGTGAGCCATGCAGTCAGAAGTATGTGTTTGTGTAAACAGCAGGAGCCTATAACAACAAGACATCCCAACTCAGAGAGAGACGGAAAGAGATCATCACTGTGCTGTATATGTGAGCGTCAGTGGAGTGTGACTGCATCGTTTCCCTACATGCTGTGTGTCTGTGTGTGTTGAGTGCAAATGTGTTTGTATCTGTTAAATGCAGAGATCAGAAATATTCAGTTATTCTTTTTTCAATAGATACGTATCATAATTGATTATCGCATAGAATTTAGAGCTGAGATGATTAGTCAATTAATCGATTGGTTCAAGCGAAAGAAAATTAATCTGCCAGTATTTTCATAACTGAAAAATCATTTAGATAATTTTTTTGGAAGCAAAAACGGCACCAATTCTGCGGTTCCAGTTTTTCCTATGTGAACTGTGAACAAGCAATAATAAATATGTAAAGCAATAAAACGTCACAGTTTCTGACATTTTATAGATAATCAGTTATTTGTAAAAACAATCCAGATCAATCTATAAAGAATATAATCAGTTGGTTGCAGAGCTAACTGAATAACTGTAAATGTGTTACCTGAAAATATCTGTTTGACTGTACGTACTGTTCATTTGCATGTGTCATTAATGTTAATAAAATCATTCATTAAATTCTGACTTGATTCAGTAAAACAATATAAAAGTCTTTATATAATTTATAATAATATAATAAAATATATAATATTTGTAAATTTTATTAAAGAGGAAAAAGACCTGCAGTGAACCCGCTGCTAAACCCAGATACATGGAACTGTATTGTAAATAAACTTTTTTATTGCACTTGTAGTGGTTTGTTAACAAACAATTGTTAATACGGTATTGTAATTTACATCTACCAACAATGGTGGTGACTGTTAGACATCTTACCAATATACAGCAACATTAAAACGTGTGCTAAGTTAGTATTTATTGCAGGAGTAGTGTGTTAAACTGGATTATACTGTCAGGTGTTTTTCTTATTTAGTCTTTGATCATGTATTACCTATGAGTGTTTGTTGTGTTACCTGCCACACTCTCAGCTGGAGGGAGAGAGCGAGGTCTCCTGGAGTGAGAGGACAGCTCGCTTCAGGGAGGCTCTCTGCAGGACTCTGTTACATGTCATACAGTGAGTGTGTCAGCATGCTCATAGACCTGAAGACTAACACACACCTGATGTGTTTGTGTGTGTGTGCGTGTGTATATAAACAGTGTGTGCGTGGTCTCTTTCCTGAGAGGCAGTGTCTGAGTGCGTAGGACAGTGTTGCGGTTGTGTTTTTCTTTTTCAAAAAATTGTTTGATTTTCGCTTAAAGAAGTACAAGAACATGCAACACAGTGCATCCTCACCCACAGATAACCGGGAAGCCTGTGATTAGCCTTTGTTTTCTTGTTTTAACTCAGAGACTAACTGAGGTATGGTTCATTAACGCCACATGGGTCTTGAATCTGACACTTGCCTTTCCCTCAAACTTTAACTAAAATACTGAGGGACTTTTACAACAAGCATTAACATGTGAGCTGGGCTTTATCTTGTTAAAGCAGAAGTGTAGATGTGCCACTGAAGATAAACTATGGCTCTATCACCAAACCTCATCAGGAGGCGAGTCACATTTAGCCAAATACACCTTTCCTTTTCTGCAACCACATATTGGCTAAAACCTGTACCAGCCTTTAAGAATGACTTTAGCTGAGTGCTCACCTACAGTATGATGATGTCCTGTAAAAACATTTCTCCCACTTAAAGTTGCCAGTCACAAGCCTCTTTGTCCACTTTGTGAAGAGTAAATTCTGGGGGCCTGTACCACAATTGACGGGAGTATCATTAATGTGTGGGAACTGTTCTTAATTTCAAGTTTACCAAATACTCCACTGTTTTTCCTATATGTTTTTCCTCTTCTCCTATTCCAACTATCCATGTTATTATTTATGTGTACATCCACATGTCAAAAAGCTATCTCGATGAATTGTTTTCCTCAGCTGAATTACAACAATGTCCTAAAATATCAACAAATAATTTGAAAAACTCTGACTAATTAGTGATGTTTAGTTTGGATTTTTTTAAACTTTAATGTTCTTTGTGTGCTACTGTCCCACTCAAATTCTGCCTGAAAGGAAGAGTTTCCCAGGCTCAGTGACACTTTACAGCTAAATCAAGCTCAAATTGAATAAACCAACTAATTCCTAACCTGAGCCCGTCTTCTGTGTCTCCCTGCAGAGAAAACCCAGAAGGGAGAAAAGAGGAAGCAGAATGGAGTGAAGGAGAAAGGGAAGGAGAGGAGGAAGAGTAGTCCTGAGAAGAAAAAGGAGAGATTAAAGTCAGAGAACGGCTCCCTGCTAAAAGAGCTAGGTACATTGTTTGTGTGTGTGTGATTGTGTGTGCGTGAGTGGGTGGGTGTACGCCCTGCAGTGTTTGCAAACTGATCAAATGCACCTCATTGGCTGAACATATGCCACATATGTGTGTTCCCATATTATGGAAGATCCTGCTGACAAAAAGCTTGTAGCATATTTGTGGACTTGATGCATCAATAATTTATTTGATGCAGAGTTTTCATATACAGTCTCTTCATAAGGGCAGAATGCAATAACAAAACAACCAAGACATTATGAAAGATGGAAATCTCAGGATATTATTGTTTCATTTTGACCTGATAAAGGAAACTTTGTCTTAAATAAATTATTAATTCATCAAGAGTGTTGCAAACTCTAACAAAACAACTGTTTTATCCTGCTTTGGTCAGCACTCTTTCCATGCTGGCGTGTTACCTTTTCTTTTTTTGCAGCCTTCATGCCTCAGTCATCAGTGTTGTAATGCATTTTCTGTGTGTTAGATCAAGTGTCGGGTGTGACCGTAAAATCTTTAATAGGAGCTGACTGCAGTTCAGCCCAGCAGGTCTGATCTGATCCATCAATCTGTTGGCAGTGTAACGTCACTCACAGAGACCGAGAGGCAAGCACAAGAACGGTGAGGGAGAGAGAGATGCAGCAAGACTTTGTGTCATGTAAATCATGCAGACCTCCTCTCAGCTTTCCTGCAATAAATAAATCCCCTTGTTTACGCCTGTAGAACTGTGGATCTGTAGACCATTCCCCTAAGAGGTACAGCACACAGTGCAATCATACTGGGAAGTGTGGGAACTGATCTTAGTCCTCTGGTTGAGACGATCTAACCACTTAATCAGNCCCCCCCCCCATCAGATCAAATGTTGACTGTGGCAGGGAAGTGTCTTTCCTGAATATTAATGCTGATTATTATTATTATTTTTTATTATTATTATTATTAATGTTATATAATTAAAAATGACATTGATGAGTGTTAAAAAAGCGGTTAAACATTTGACCAACTTTAATTATGTGTCGTCACTGATCACAAACAGCAGCCAATCACAAATGGTAAACAAGAAGCATTCTTTGTTCTAACACAAAATAAGATCAGCCTACCAAGGAAAAAGTGTGAAACTACTGGGAAAAAGTTGAAAGGTTTATGTAACCTTCGAAGGAAATAAGCTTGATTTCTTTGAAAGCTACTATGAGCCCTGCGCCTTTTCAGTCTCTGGTTTGGTATATTACTTTATTTACTTATATACTTTTATTCTTAATAGTTCATTATTTAATATTAATTTATTAGAGAAGTAGCAGAGAAGTTAGTTTCACTGATAGTAGTGTGCCTTCAGGCCAACAAGTCCAAGCAATTGTGGTAGTTACTTGGACTGGAGGACCTGGCAAAATCTCTGCTCAACGAGATATGTTGTTCTCTGGTCTTCTCCCAGAGAACCGGTTTAGGCTGGGCATATTTGACCCATGTGCTGTTCCAACTGGAGGTGCAGAAAGTAGCCTTGGCCTCGTTATTGCACTGGATGTTGATCAGATACTCCAGGATAGTGGGCTTGCATTCGGTCACCTGAGAGGGCTGCACCGCCTAAACGGGAACATCGAGATTCAGAAGGTCCCTGAAGCAGATCTCAGGGTCGGCCTTAACTATCCTTGTGTGGTCAGCATAAATGCCTCAAATAGTATTTTTAGAATATCCAATTTGAACTAATAGTTCTATTGCTGATTAGTCTACTATTAAATATTTCTTTACATTTATAATGCATTTATAGGCCTATATTTTCAAGTCAATGTAGCCTAGCTTTTGACATTGAAAAGGTCAGAATTAATCTGATGGCATTAGGCTGATATTATTTTGTGCTATTCCAGTCACATTAAACATGGTTAATGTCCCATGTTTTGAGATTTCATATTTCCTTTTATTCATAAAATGTTTAAAGATGATAATTAAAGTTCAGACCAAACAGAGAGCGTCCATTTTTTCTGAATTGACACAGTAAACTTGATGTTGTTTGATTTGTACAGACAATTCTCTGATGTCCCATTCCCATGAAGGCAGCATGGAGCTAAGCTACAGAAATCTGACAGACACTGAAGTAAAGAGTGACTACCTTGGAAATGATACGCCATCTCCTGTAGTCGCATTGCTGTAAATGTAGACCACATTCTTTTGCAAGTTTACACTTGTATCGTGGTGAGTCATGGGTGTAAACAAACAAACTCACCCCAGAAAACACCTCAACACCTCCTTA
Source organism: Lepomis gibbosus (assembly GCA_029875015.1). Taxonomy (NCBI): domain Eukaryota; kingdom Metazoa; phylum Chordata; class Actinopteri; order Centrarchiformes; family Centrarchidae; genus Lepomis; species Lepomis gibbosus. Next base: position 48,370 of record JAPMOB010212528.1, on the reverse strand, counting down.
ACCAATCAATAGAGACCATCGTATCTGCATGAATAGGGTTATTTTAAGTTGACATTGTTGCGTAGCAATACCAACATATTGGTTTTTACAGGGTTTTAAGAGTGGAGCGGAGCGAAGTAAAAGAAAACTACTTATTCCTAATTTTTCTAGAACAGCCTCGCTAGCAGTGTCTATCTTTTTTATAGCGTTATCTCTTACTCCCCCTTGGTTTCAGTACATAGCTTGACGACTCTTAACAACAGCTTGACAACGCCATTATTTCCACTGCAGCGCTCATTAGATCAATGCTTTTTAACAGAGAAACTGCTGTTTCACGTCGTGATTCCAGAGAAAATCAGTCAGCTCGGCTGAGTGGGTGGATTCAAAGGCCCACTAAAGCATTATTCCCCAAGGTTTTGTCAAATCAAAAATGACACCTGGATGAGCAGTTAAATAAATGATCAACAGCAAATTACCAATCAATCTATTGTTTTAAAGGTATTTATCCAGTTAAAAGTGACAAACATAAGTTGGTTCCCACTTACCCAATATGAAGAGTGCAGTTTTTTTCTGTTTTATTCAGATTCAGTAAACTGAATCCCTTTGGGGGTTTTAAAGATGTAACGTTGGTGTCTAGGAACTTTGTCTTCCGGGATTGTATAGACCTAATAATTATTTGACTGAAAAAGTAATAGAATGACCTAAAACGAAAATAATAATATGGTTTTGAAAGTGTTTCAACAATAAGGCTCATGTGTTGTTGCTGTTGCTGGTGGGGATTGTTAAGAGCGAAGAGAATATGAAGCAAGTTTTAAAAAAGGCTCAGTTATCTTTTCTCATGTTCAGTAACACACATCTTGCAAAGCCGTTTCCACTGGAACACTTCTGCTCACCCTGACCCTTGCTCTCTATCACAGTGAGTGAAAGACAGGCGGACCCAAAAGACAAACAGACTTGCGCTGATATCACAAAGTGAATGAAAGAATGTAACGGTTACAATGGGGAATATAAAAGCACGATGCTGCCTGATCAAAAAGTCCCTCTAGCAGTGGTGCTATTATATGGAGATATCTGACTATGATGGTGAGAGTTTGACCCATATACCAAACTTTTAAATGGGTGAAAGAAGTGAAAGTTGGGAATAAGATTTAGAAAATGTAGGCGTAAAACTCAAAAGAGAGAGAGAGAGAAGCTCTGTCAGCAATAATCTTTGTCATTAATGAGCGAGTAGTGAGATGCCTGTCACTGCCAATCCTCATCATTAGTGAGATGAGGATAGATGATAATGGTTGTCTGCCCTGTTAGATGGTGATCCATTCCCCACTACCCATCATTACAGCTACATATGATGCTCAGAAGACAGATGTGAAAAGGAAATTGAGCATGCAGATTATGTGTATGTAGATATTTGTTCGTAACATTGACAATTTACAGGAATTTAGCTGATACGTGTATCCACAGTGACTTGAGGTGAATGAGTAGGAAAAGGCTCAGTGTCTCGCTCGAGGACACAAGATAGACTGTTGATGGACACACACTGGCGGTTGTGGTGATTGAATCTGTAGCTTTTAAGTTGTCACCACGAAGCAAGCCACCTGCCTGACTACTGGGGTGCAAATTAATATTTAAATGCACAGACATCCTCATAGAAGTTGAAAAGACACTCTACTGTGAGAGAGGTTTATTTTTTTATTTTTTTTTCCACTGAGCAGAAGAGACATTTCTCTGAGTAACAATTTTTTGTGCCTGAGAGCTTAAGTTTCTCAGGAAATAATCCAGGTTCATGTTAGCGAGGGTATCAATGTGTTGACTGATGTGTTAAATCATGGGTGCAGATAGCAAAGCCCCTCTATTAAGAAACATGGGAGTTTCAGATTTTAAATTGAATGTCTACCCCTCTGTTCATGTCCATCTGTTTCATTGAGGGTAGATAGGCTTGTTTTGAAAGGGTGCAACCTCAGATGTGATTGCAGCTCCCGTATTTCCTGACATCGTGAAAATATCCTGAGTTTATTTATTCATGTGCAGCCACGTCATTGGACAGTAGAGCTGTGAGGGTTTGATGAGAGCCGGTGCTGTCGGCCTTGGCAGAAACAGGATCAAACACAGTGTTTCCTCTCCATCAGGTCATAGTTTTTAAGCTATCGCTATTATTTTAGAAATGACTACCTCCAAAATTGCATAAACATTTGAAACTATTTGAAAAAGGTAATAACCACACATGTGAAAGGATTGATGGCATAAAGATCAAATAAAGGTTTGTGCTTTTAGTGGAAGTAGGAAACCGCATGATCAGCAAAACACAGACTGGATCCTTTGCACTAAAAATACTGAATTGTGTACTTCAGTGGGGGTTTGTCCTGTAAAATAGCATCTGAAAAGTATCTTTGTTTGGTCAATAATTGACATTTGATAGAATGATAAGACCTCTCTTTAAGTCCCCCTACTTAGTATTTATAAGCAGCAATTTAAAACACTTAATAAATTCTTAACAGTTTGTAACAATAATATAGTTTTACGCAGTTATAAGGAAATTTTTAAATGTTAATTAATGTACTATGTTTGTCAACAATTACAACTCACACAAATTACGACTGAAAAATATATTTATACACACACTGTGACTGTGTTGTCATTCATTATCTGTTTATACACAGCTTATGGGTGTCCACACAGGAGTTATTGTTGTTTATTAATAAACACTTATATCTGCTTACAACTACATTATAGCGTGTTATAAACCTTTAGTTTTAGACGAAGTTTTAAGATAAAAAAAAAATCAAGATAATTTATTGTGTAAGGCAATGAATAATTAACATGCAAAGAATAAATGGTAAGAAACACACTATACTGTATGTTTGTGTGGGCAAATTAAATGGAAAACAAAGTCCTCCATATTTTTCAGGCTTACTCTAAAAACAAGCTCCTCTGCTGTGAATAGCTTCTATATGTGGGGCATTAAGTGGGTGGATTTGTGGTCTTGCATAATGCTTGTTTATATGTACCCAGATCTAATAAGTTATGAATATCCCTACAATGACATTCTCTACAAAGCTGTGGGCTGCACAAACAATTACTGTTCATGATTAATATCTGAGAGCCTAAATGAAAATGCGCTCTGATGACTGTGCTTGGCTAATATCATGTGTCCTTCTTTGTGTGTGTAAAAGTAGCTCACCTACATGATGGATAATATTTATACTAACTTGCTAATTTATAGATCCTCAAAAGATAAATACTATGTTCACTCAACCTCTCACCTTCTCCAAACAGAGGAGAGAAGTCAAGTCCTTCTGCTAAATGACAGCGTAAATAGAAAATTACAACTTTTTCCAACTATAAATGATAGAGAATTGTGACATGCAGGACATACATGTCAACATAGACACATGAAATGCATTTAAAAATACATAAACAGGACATCTTGGCAAACTGACAGTAGCACTAAAGCAACATGTACAATGTGAGGAGTCCCTTCGTGTGATCTCAGAAAACGAACATGACAGAATGTTGCTCAAAGCTGCAAAAAACACCCAACAAAGACTTCATGCTGCCATCAAAGGATGAAACCTGGAGCTGCTCTGTCGATAACGAAATGGGCTCTGCCTTTGTAGGATTAGGGCATTTTGGAGGGAATTATATACAGCCAAGGTTAACCACACTCTATTGTTAACATAAAATCTATCCACTAGTCCGCAAAGATTCAGTTTCCACTTCTAGGCATTTCAGCTTTGTGTGTCAGCTGCAGAGTTTTGAGAAACAGAGTTGTAAGTGGCAGGTTTCTTAGTTTGAATCTCCTGCATGAATGTGAAGTAATGTTGTGTACATTACTGGAATTACCCGTATAATGGCAGATTTGCTTCAAAAGGCAGTTCCGCTTTTGCCCATTGTGGGGTTTATTTTTGTAATTTTATCCATCATTCCTATTGGCTATTAAGGGTGGGTATCTCACACTTTGATTCTACGTTCATTTTTGGTGTCACAATGCGATTCAGAATAAATTCTCGATTCAAAATAGATTTTTGATTCAGTATTGGGGGCACTGTTTTCACACTCCTACTCTTTACTTTTAGCTGAACCATTCACTGTATTTAGTCTACTGATATGAAGTGTGAAACTGAATTAAAGCTTACCGGTCTTGATAAAGATCCCTGTCACATCTGAGAAAAGTGTGGAGGAGTGTGCAGCTTTACATCCACAGCATTACGTTTGGAAATAAAAGTTAGTCTGTGTGTCAAGGGGAAAAAATGGATGCTCCAAGGTGCAGTTACTAATGTTGTCTCTCTAGCTGTGGAAAATCCCCTCTCCACTGCAACACGTGTACCAGGTAAACCCATCGTTATTCACAGTTCTGTACAGACGCAGGTTTTTTGAAATTAAATTGGCTCTGATCCCAGTTATTTTTTTCATCTGATCAGCGCTTGCTGAATGTTTTGAAGTGATTCAGTGTGCGTTGGCTGGCCAGCTTGTTTGCAAGTGCTGTCGCTGATGTTAGTCTCGGATAATGGTTTAAAAGGTATTCACAAAAAACTTCACCTTCACATTGTAGAACTCCCTATTAAGTTGTTAAATCCTTATTGCACCCACATTTTACTATTAAGTCTATTTTAGCCCAGTTTTAACGTAGATGTCTTGTGACTAATCACCAAATCAGTGTTTACAGTGTTGTAATTTATCCACAAACTGTCTGACCACTCATGTTACTACCCCTAATGGTTCTGGTCAGTGTATTCTCAGTTTAAATAGTAAAATGTTTAAAAAATAAGCCTTTACCCATTCATACACATTAATACACTGATTCAAAGTGCTCAAACAGAAAATAACATTCACACACATTCATACACTGATGGAACAGCCATCGGGGGCAATTCAGGGTTCAATATCTTGCCCAAGGACACTTCGACATGCTGCCTGGAGGATCTTCCGATTAGCGGGCAACCCGGTCTACCTCTTGAGCCACAGCCGCCCCACTGAAAAATGTCATTATAATGGGTTTAATGGAGAGTTTCAGAGCACTGTGATGATCTGAATGAGGCTTAGAAGATATTTAACTCGACAGGAATAATATTTTCAGGGAAATACTGGACTCCTTTAACTTTAGGGTGGATATCTTGGGAATAGCAATAGTAAACATTGAATATTTTGAATACTTAATAATAACATATCAGTCAGTATGTCAGTCATTAAACATCTGATCAGGTCAAAATGCAGTATATACAATGTCCATCCTCATATGTGTTTATATTTTACTGTACAATCAAGATACAATCTGGCAGAGCTGTTTCGAGCTTTTCACCCTCACACACGGTGACTGTCAGTAGTGACGCAGCATTGTCTCTCATTTCCTTATTTAACCAGAGCTGAGCGTCGCACAGCTAACAGTATTTTTCTGTTGAAGTGAATATGATCAATAAACAGAGAGACGATAACAGGACAGGAGACTAGTTTGGCTCTGCCTCACTTGCTTCCTGTTCTGATATTATCTCCCTCTTCCCTTCTATTTATCTCTTTCAGTTTTCCTGTTTTGCACCCGGAATCATTCTCTTTTCTCTCTCTCTGCATCTGTGTTATTACACTCCCTATTTCTGTTTATCCTTCTACCTCTCTTCCTCTGTCTCAGTCTTTACATCTGACTGATGAAGTAAAAGGACTACAACGCTGTCGAATAGATGCTGGGAAGTCATTATTTGCATTGTGTTTCCATGACAAGCCCTATTGTATATATTGTGTTCTTTTGTCGTGGGCAACCGTATTATTTGTCTGCATTTGTGTGTGTGAATGTATAAGTTCCTTTGCCAGTGTTATATATGTGTGTGTGTGTGTGTGTGTGTGTGTGTGTGTGTGTGTGTGTGTGTAGTTATATAGTTCCTGTCGCAGTGTGTCATCTGTGTGTTTGTTTTTGCATGCCGTATGTGTTCATATCTCACAGTCTCAGTGTGTGCGTTTGTGTGTCAGGCCATCTGTTCTCTGTCGGGTCTGGTCCTGACTCCCAGGGCTTTGTCTTCCTCTTAGTGTTCTGGGATCAAGAAGACAGATATGTACCAGGACTCCTTCTCAGATGTAATGTCCCCTATCTTCCCTGTTTGGAAAAGGGAGATTGTTTTGAAACCTTTCTGGTGTCACACTCATAGGCACTGAGGAGTTTCATCCTTAAAACTGAGGTCCATAACAAATTTCATTTGAAAAATGTCAATCTAATCTGCATGTTTGAGTGTTGCTAGACAAATTTACATATACTGAAAAACATTCACCAAGAATTAACTGGTGAACTGTAGGGAGTTTTGTAGATAATGAGGTGACTCTGTCCCTCTCCCCTAACCCTAACCAGTGTATAAATTAATATTTCTGGTCCCAATACCTGCTCAAAGTTTATTCAGTACAGTAACTGATTTCAGTCAGATCATCTTAACGCAAACTGAAACAGAACAGGAAATGTGAAACTCAAGGACATTCCAGCAACTTTATGCATCAGCAATCACATTATGGTTGAAATTATGCCTGTGAAAGAAGTAAACAAATCACATGCAAAGTAAATTTGGTGTCTACTGATGACACCTCTAACCCAAGCTAATGCCCTTGGAGCCCTGCCAGACGACAATGAGTCATATTCAGGTGCCAGCTATGTAGCACACAGCAGGTTTACGTTTTCAAAAAGACCTAAACCTAAAACCTAAGCTAAGATGTACAGGTGTACTTCAGGTCCCCATGACATCACTGTTGGGCGAGGTTGCAGGTACAATAGAGCTCATTTCTGACCAGAGACCAGAGGTGGAACAGGCCTGAAACTTTGAAATCAAACAGATCTCTTGTCTTTCAACCAGAATACAACCCAACTAAGACAAGGCATAATAGTCAGTCTTGATTTTTTTTCTTACGTCGTTCATTATTCAGAAAGATCCCATTACATTAAATTTACATTTACTTATTTAGCTGACAGTTTTATCCAAAATGCTGTATATGTCAGAGGCACGCCTCTGAAGCAACCAGGGTTGTTTTGCTTAGGGACACGTGTTGCCACCTCTAGATTACATTCATTTCATAGGTAAATTGTATCATAGTGTTGTCCCTCTCTTACACGTTTGTTCCTGATGGTGACAGTAAAAACTAAAGAGTCTCAAGCTGTCAACATTGGTAACAAGTGAGAAAACTGCCCCTCAGTCAAAGCAAGTCTTGGCTGCAGTGCATTCTGGTGTTTTCAGGCTGTTGTTACTGAGAAAATATGTGTCTTTGTTTCCTGCATGATGAGATTTTCTCTGTATTATTGTTGAATTTCAGTGCAAGATAGTATCTCTAGAAAGATGCCTTTCTTGTTCACTTTGAATGAAAACACGACAGGCTCATAAATTCTAGGTCACATCGTAATAGCTGTATGCCTTTTAACCCTTTTAAAGGCATATTAGGGTGGACTGTTCATTAAGGTGAAATCAACCAAAGTGGTCAAAATTACAGATTAGCATTTTGACACACTATGATGAAAGATAAAAATGTAAAATGTCCCTTTTGTTGTAGAGAAAAACTCTTTGACAGGTTTATTTCTGTTGATTCATGCTGAGCTTTTTATTCTGGATGCCATTATTGTGCTGTATTCTGTGATTACCCTTCTTTATTCAGGTATTTAGTTCGCTCTTTTTACCGCCTGCTGCACTTCTTGTTTCTCCTTCATCGCTCTGATGGGTCTTTTGATCATTCTGTTGCTCCTTCTGCACCTTTTACTTTTCTCTGCTTCTATCTCTGTCTTACTGATAGAGTTCCCAGGCAGGCGGCTTGCACCCGAGAACAATCATCAGACTGTAGTGAGGGCTTTTTTAGACCTAGCAACACACACTCTGTCTCTCTCTCATTCACAGGCCTGGTCTTGGCCCTGTTCTGCTGCTAGTGCATTCCTTACCCTGCACTGCCTTAGTAGCGCTGGCTAGCAAATCATTGCTCGCTACTACAATATCAGCTGTTCTGTAACACCATCCCTGGGCTTTTTGTTACCGTGAGACAAGTGTGCACAGGCATGAAGGACAGCTTTTCCCCAAACTGTTGTTGTCATGCAACAAAGCCTTGAACAAGGGCTTTAGATGGGTTTAACAGCAGCGGGACCTTTTGATACATTAGCATTAGCCTACAGTATTCCATTAATTCAGCATGTTAGCTGTAGCTGAGGAAGCAGGAGGAGTCTGTGTCGTCATCTGGTTTAAAAGACACAGCTCCAGTACCAGGGGGCTTCGTCTGGAAACAAATTTTATTTTGTTCCTTTAGCAAATTTATGAAAGAAAGACAGCTAAAATAGTCATAGTCATCTCTTTCCCTTACAGAACATAACTGACACAAAAAGTAGATCTACAGAAAGACTATAGAGATATAACAAAACCAAACAGTCGTATACTAAGACAAATTTCATACACTATTACATACCATTTTATAAAAGACATACTAGTTTGCATTTTGAAAAAGATGGAGAATATACAAAACTTTCTACAATTTTAAACAGGAGGCATAGAAAAACAGAATTTGTGGGAAAGTGACAGTTTTATGCAGTTTTACCATGATAATATGGGAGAAAGAAAGGTGTTTGCTACACATGATAAATTAGTATAAAGCCACCCATTGTGCTTCAGTGGCACCCATTGACTGTAAAGAGAGGAAACAGCAGCAACAACAAAGTGACACCAGGATGGTATTTGACATGAGATGATGAAAAATAGGATATTTATCCACGCTAGCGTGGTCAATCCGCTATGCTGGCCTAGACTAAAATCAACAACTACTAGGTGGAGTGATTTGTGATCAGAAGATGAATCCTACTGACTTTGGTGAACCTCTGTTCACCTTTTCCTCTAGCGCCACCATCAGGGTGATATTTGTAGTTTAAGTAAGATGTCATACTATATGATCGATTACCATGAGATTTGGTATACACATTTATGTTTCCTTCTTGAAGAATTTATGCAACTTTGGTGATTCTATGTATTCAGTCAATCACCATGAGGTCAAATCTTATCCTTTGGTTTATGACCAGTGTTGGGGAAGTTACTTCCAAAATGTAATACATTATAGATTAATAGTTACTGTACCGTTACGGTCATTTGAAAGTAATTGGTTATATTATAATATTACTTTCTCAGAATTGTAATGCTTTACACTACTTTTGAGTTACTTTCACTGCTATTTAATGGGTGCATTATACTCATGTGAAGATGTTCTAGTGATGTACAGAGTTATGATTAGGATAAGGTGGACCTTTGTCATAAAAAATGAACCTTTGGATTGATAGCATTTATGCATGATCCGTCACATGATCTACTGTCTTGTTAAGAGGAGCCGAGCTCCTCCATAGTTTGCACCCTCCCTACAATCTGTTTTTCTAGTGCTGAAATGTTTTGGGTTAAATTGCGTTGCAGCGTTCGTTACTGAGATTGTAACAGGGATAATATTACCATTTTTTTAGTAATGCATTGCAAAAATTAATACATTACTATAATTGCGTTCATTTTAATAAACACGTTACTCCCAACACTGGTGATAACCAATTACCTGTAAAACAAATGACATTCCCATCAGCCTCAGCTGTACTACAAATGTAGCATGCTAACACACTAAACTAAGATTGTGCTAAACACTAGCGTGTTAGCATAATCAGTGTGTTAGCATGCTGGTGTTAGCACTTAGCTCAAAGCACTGCTGTGTGTCAGTACAGCCTCACAGAGCTGCTAGCATTGCTCTAGACTCTAGACTAGTCTTGTCTCTATATTTTCTGGATGTGCAGCAAGTGATATAATTTAAAAATAGCTACAGACTAGAGAGTGGCATGTTTTAGGTCTTCCTCTGTCCTTCCTCTCTACACTACTCTCTACTCGGTCTTCCTCACACTTCCTTACTGCCCTCCCCCACACCCCCGTCACCTATTCTCTCCCTCAGAGCTCTCTCGACTCCTGCAGAGACATGCTGCGTCATGGAAACGACCGGCTCTGTGTGTGCGTGTGTGTGTGTGTGTGTGTGTGTGTGTGGAGGATAGCTTGTTTTAAAGCCACCCTAACAGCACCTCCTGCCGTCCTGCTTGGCAGATCATTATAGGAACTGAAGATTTACAGGGAGGGTGGAAAGACAATAGGGGAAAGAAATGAGATAAAGAAGCTTAGACCAGAAACATCTGCATGCACTTGTTGGCATTTTTCATAATGTATTTGTGTGCAGGTTTTTGTCAGCAATACCTCTTTAAGAGACAGCTGATCCCCAAAGTGGATATGATAGCCTTCTCGTGCAGAGGTTGATGGTTGTTTTTGGTTAAGTCAGAATACTAAATTTCATTACCTTTAGATTCACCAGAGGAGACACCCTCTGGAGTCTAAGAAGAATTTTGATTTTGCCGCCAACAAAGAACATTTTTATTTGAATACTATTCTTCATACTTGGTCTAAAATCATTAATTCTTTAACACAAATACAAATTACTCACCAGAGCAATTACCTTTGATTATTCTTTGTGAATATGCTTGACTTGGCGGTTTTGAGAGGGTTTATGTGGTTGTTTCTATGCATTACTGGTGACAGTTATTCATAAAAATAAGATTGGGCTGTTTTGTGAACATCAAAACAGCCCAATCATTGCCATCATGTGTGGAGGTCTCACTGTTATTATCCCCCTTTTTGTGAACATCCTCTTGGTAAGAAATTACAAGCACAGATTATTATCAAATTAAGCTCCATCTCTTATATGGGGTTCCAACACTTGAAAATGTTTGGACAGTTTTATCGTCTATAAAAGAACAAAACATTATTAAGCCCATTCTAACTGTGTGTTTAGACAGATTGTGCAATTGCATACAAAGTCAATGGAAAGATGTAATAAGACACAAATTTGCCCAGAGTTAAGAATTCACGCTTATCTCTGGACTTTTACATAAATCTGTTTCATAAATGTAGAGAGACAAGAGGAAAAATAGACTGGAAGGAAATAATGAAAAGACTGCTGAGTTCTGAGTTCAGTCAGAGCTGAACACACAACACACACAAACACACACACACACACACACAGACAGACACAGTCGTGTCTGTTGCCAGCTAGCTTAGAGCAACAGTTAGTGCACTCCATTTCGGATTCTGGTCCAAATTTGTATAATATCCATTAAATCCCCTGTTTTATAACAGCAATGTGCGAAACATTCTGGTAGTAATTTAGCTAAATATCAAACATGTAATTTGGCAAAACTTGAGTTTTGGTTCTTAATTGTTAAGCTATTTATAACCTTTAGTACTTAAAATTGTCAAAAAACTAAACCTAAATGACTTTGACAGGGTTTCAGAAAAAGATTCTGGGTTCTGATTTAATGAAATGTCATAGAGGATGTTAAAGGATGTAAAGATGTGAGGAGTGAAAGACTGGCAAGCCAAAATGTGGGCACCCTCTTCTGTGGGAACAGGAGAGAAGAAGTACATGAGCTAATGGATCCCACCCCCCATTCTCTGTTGCCCTTAAGCCTCACTGCATAGTGTGTGTGTATGTGGGTGTGCGTCAAAGTAAGAAAGGCTCAAATGCTGCAGACAGACACGCAGTGCTTTGGCAGCACTTTCACAGCCTACAATGATAGAAAAGGAGCCATGTAAATCTCCTAATTATATACACACACCCCAGAGTGTGGGGAAGGGGACAGGAAACAGGATTTCTGCTGTAAAAAATGGGTTTATATGTTCATTATTGATGAAGCGACAGAAACAGCATGTTTAGATTTGAAGCTTATCGCTACATACTGTGAATGTCACTGTGTCAAGTTGGGTGTTTTTTCTCTCTGACAGACCTCCAGTAGGCTTCCATTCAGAATTGTGTTGAGGCCAAAATAGAAAAAATATTAGAGGTGCTGTTTGAGAGATTAACATCAATTTGGAGATGTTGCATTGCATTTTTGATTATATTCATTTTGAATGGAAGATGTTGGTATAATTAACTTAAAGAAACAAGGCTACATCACATATGCAGCCTTTGCTTGCCTTTCAATATTGTGTTTCACCAACTCACATTACAGAAACCTGTTATATTGCTTCATGGCACAAAACTGGACGATGTTGTGATTTCAAACAGCTCTGTACTGTTTAGGTAGGATGCATTATCCTCTCTTTTCTTTCTGCACATTCATGTCATCATATGCATCCTTTTTTTAGCAGGTTTTTTTCCACCAATCACCTTTGCGTTATGTTGTATCGGCTTGTCTTTAACATTTAAAAATGATGATGTGTTCCTGGGGGAAAAAAATAAAAACAACCTTGTTCTGTGCCAGTTTTTAAAGAAAAGAAAATCCAAATGCAAACATTGCTCTTTGAATCGTGTCACTTTTTAGTAGACTGACTGAGTGAGTTGAATCTAACCCTGTATTTAACAGAACTGTGGGATTTAAGTTTTGGCACAAAAGTCTTGCATTGCAGTGGAAAGCCTTGGTGCTCCACCTCGATTTATGCCGTTTACTTCTTGACTTCAGTTGAGAGATCTTTAACTCGACTGATGCGTTTAGTACAACATTATCTGTATTTTTATTTTATTTCTGAAATATGTAATGCACTCTTCACTCATCTACTTTGTCTTTCTCTCCGTTCTTGCCCTTATTCTTCCCTTCACCACTACCAATTCTCTCCCATTGCCACATCTCCCCCACTTTGCCACCTCTGCTTACTCTCTCTGCCTTGATATCATCCATCTCTTCCTCCCTTCATCCTCCTCTCTCCCTCCTTATGTCCCTTCCCCTTCCCTCAGGTTTGTCAAAGTCCTTCCCACTGGACAACTCTTTATTCGACAGCTGGCTCGCCCAGTCGGTTCAGATCACCGCTGATGACATGCTAAGCCAGTGGGCCCTGGGTGCCCAGCATCGGGACAAGAGCGGCCGCCTGCTCTCCGACCAGGTAGGGCTTCAACAACAGGAGACCTGCAAAGTGATACCTCTGCTATTTGACTGCAATATTATGATAACTAATACATTCAGTAGACATGACTTTGATAATGCAGCAATGAATTGATTTCCAATGTGGATTTAACTCATTCATATATATGTCTATAAATATAATAAAAAGTGAGCTGAACATCATTTCAGCACCAATACCTGCAGACAGCACCTTTTGAACTGAATCCCAGTCCACTTCACTGGTGGACAAAACTAGTGCCAGGAGCATAATAAGGAACTGATCTGCCTACAGACATGACTGAGACAGACATCCAAAGTTAACATAAAGTTTTCAGTCAAAAAATTCTTCTTAGTCAAGGACTGGGACTTGACTAGAGGACAAAAGGGACAAAATCCAGATTAAGTTGAGGTTTTCAAAAGGAGAAAAATGTGTGGGCAGGGCATCTTTGTGAGAAGTAAACTGTTTCAAATTTAAAAACATGTCATAATCCATGATTCAGTACACAGATAATTTAGTTTTTGCTTGATGGTGTGCTGAAATTTAGCACAAAGTTACCAACAAGAACATTACTTTTTAAGTCAAACATTTTGCTCAACCAAGTTTATGTTGTCAGTGTTCAGTCATGAAACTGCTACAACTGTGGACAGGGTTGTCCACAAAAGTAAACACCTTTGTTTTAATGAATAAATTAGCACACCCGACACAAAAAAGAGAAATAACTCATGGATACATTGTACTCTATTATTTATGTTAGCCACAATAGGGTGAGGGATTTTCAGTAGTTAGCCAAGATAATTCATAGAATACCAAGAGCTTAAAGGATAAGTTTAGTGTGAGAATATTCTATACTAATCTTATTATCAACAGTTCCAATGAAAAACTAAAACCAACAATGAATTAATCCTACTAACAAATAGTTCCTGTGGGACCGTAGCCTGATATCTTATTCCTCTGTGCCAGAGAGCTTAGTTAAATTCAGTTCGATTACCATCCACTAAAAACTACAGTGCCTGGCTGTTTTAAGAAATGATGTAGTCTTTTAAAAAAAATGTAACTATATATTCATGGCTTTTTTATAGAGATTTATGTCTTCAGTAGGAGCTAATAGTCTAAGTGCTACAGACCGAACAAAGCTCTCTTTGTTTCATCGGAAGGCTTATTGATCCCGCTGATATCAAAGCTCCTGTGCAAACTGTCCACAAAAGTAACTTAGCAAAGTGTTTCAACGCTCATTCCTGTGACATTGTGGTCAATGTCAACAGCCAGTGCAGTAGTGTTTAACTTTTAGGTATTTAAGTTTATAATGCTATCAAAGTCAACACATCTGTTTTCTGCAGTTGCTCCCTTGCTGCTCTAATAGCACATTTTACAAGCCCTTTGAGGACAATTTCTGATTTTGGGCTGTATAATTAAAATTGGCTTGGCATAACGTGACATGAGCTATTGCACTGTGGTTTTAAAACCTGGATGTTATTATCTACTAGAGTAGCACTGAACAATTCTGAGGAGTGAAAAGAAGACTGTTTGCTTTTTATTGTAGGGCAATAAGTTTCCCAAACTGAAAACCACCCTCATAAAATTCTCCACTTTTGTCAGATGTCACAAACGCACAGATAAGGGTTAAGCCTCCACACTGGAAACCACCTTCAAACACCTTTTATTTAGAATTATTTCAACTCTTGACCGAGACCTTTAGATCGAATCTTTATATGACTGGAGTTTGTGAGTTTTGCTCACTTCTCATAGAAGGTTAATCAGTTCGATGAGAGATTTGATGGTCAGAGCAGCACTGCACTGTGGCTGACCTGCTGTTCTCCTCAGGAATGTGCTCTGTTTGTGTATTGATTGGCAGGGGGCTCCAACCAGAATGCATGATATAACTCCATTGTTTAAGGGTTGTGTTCAGGAACAAAAATAAAAATACAGGAACAGAGTCATTCTGTTCTGTAAAACAGAATGAGATGTTAATATATAAACCTGATATATTTAAGAAGAAAGATCTGAAAAAATAAAGAGAACTTTGGAGTAGTGACTTGTCAAACAATCCAAAAAGGTCCCACGTTACACAGGCCTGTAGTTGACAGTTGAATTTTTTTTTTTTTTTTTTTTACAATAGAGATACAACAGAATAACCTCATAAAGATATTAAACACTACAATATAAAATGCTGATTTTTTTTTTTGTTGCTTGACAACAAAATGTCTTGTGACATCAATTACTCACACCACGAATTGTTGAGCTGATGGAAATGTGGGTAGGTGTAGGTGGGTGGGGAGGTTTTTTTTTCCCCCCAAAAAAATTACAGGCAAGAATGTGAGGTTTCAAAACCAGAAACCTGAGCAACAGGCAAATTCATTGTTGTTTTGCTAAACAAACAACATTCCAGATATATCATTAACATTTTGGGTTAACCTTTTGAACATAAACTGATTCAACTCTCTTTTCCTCCTTTTAATTATTTCCTTCTCTTCCCTCCTCTCTTGTTCTCCTCCTCTTACTCAGCTCCTGCAGGGCGAGGAGAGCCTGCTAAACCTTATGATGGAGAACTCCATGCAGTCCACCTGGAAAACACCCCAGCTGGGCCGCAAACCACGAGGGGGCAACAAACCCCATGCTCGTGGACACCCGCCAACCACCACCCCCACCCAGCCTCAGACACTCCTGTCTGCAGCAGCCGCCTCCGCCGCCAGCAGCCCCTCCACTGCAAAGAGCCTCTGGGTGAGCGTGGCGGAGGATAATTCCAGCCATGTGGGCCGGAGAGGGGAAAGGTCCAGGGGCTCCTCCAAGGCCCTTCATCATCACCACATTCATCACCACCAGACCAGGAGCTCTGACCTGCACAGGGACCCACCACCGCAGCCACCCATCTCTAAAATGGATTCCTGTCACATCTCGGAGGACCGCGGCTGGTGGGACAGCGTCCACACTGGGAATGGAGTTGCGTCAGGGGCTGGATCTGGTTTCGCCGCAAGCTCATCACCACCTCCGGCCTCTAGCCCCGGCGTCACGGTGCCCGACACAGGGGCAATCCTTCGTGGAGGGGCCCCACGGCTCCGTCTGTCCCGTCAGGGTAAATCCAGAGGGAAGGGGTTCAGTGGAGGTGGAGGCATAGCAGGGCTGGGGCATGTGGACCTGCCACTCACAGGAAAGGAAACGTCCCTGCTGGATGCTGCTGAGACTGACGGGTACTTCTCTGATGGCGAGCAGAGTGATACAGACACACGCTCTGGCGGACGCAAACTCCGCTTGCCGCAGTTGCATTCTGGGAACGAGGACCTGCTGAGAAGGAGCGTGCTGGCATCCTAAAGAACTGAGACTCAAATTAACACAAACACACACAAACACATACACACACAATTATCCAAGAAGCGTCCAGCTGGCTAATTGTTTCTCCATCTGTGCCCCGTATAAAGTCTACAAAACATGGCTGGATGGCGTTGTTCAGCCAATCCTTGTCACATTTACCAGTGGAAAGTCTCTTCAGCTCTTACCTGCTTTGTTTTTGGGGGTGAATCTGAATGTAGCTGTTTGCCTGTCGTACAGTAAAGCTTCTCCACCGGATCGTACTTTGTCGTTAGCTTACCACAAAATGCGACACATTAAACAAAATAGGAAACAAACATTACCGTTAGTCTTCTTTTGTTTTGTATTTCAGATTCATTTTGTTTCTGGGTGTTGGAAGTACCCATTTTTGGCCTCATGTCTGTGGTATCTGCCAGACTTGGGAACAAACACTTCGGGGCATTATTATTATTATTATTCAAGCTGGTTTCAGGGTCTGCTTTGCTCCTGGTCTTTATGGCCTGAGATGCATCCAAGGAGTCCTTGATTTCTTGAATATGTTTAGTGGAAAGACAATTTCACACCAGAGCTAGTCTGAAGATGTACAGAGGGTGACATGGGACAACATGTATTCAGCCTTGAAAAGCACAACTAGCTAGTCATAAGAGCTGTAACGTACGCACTCGTGTGTATAATAGATGCATAATCAGGGTTGGGGTCAGTTCTCATCATGTTGACTCAGTTGTAAAATGTACACTAAAGCCATCATTCTCAAATTTATCTCCACAGACTAAAAAAATTGTTTTCCATCTTTTGAATCGCAAATAGATTGACCCCAACCCTGGTCCCCATTCAGATTGTCACATAGAGACACACACACATACTGACACACATACTACTATAAGCAAATCCCTTTGTTCCCATCACAGCTGTTTCTGACTTTTTATTTGATCTGACTTTTGTCAGCTGCTTTCAAATTCTTCCTAATTCTGTTCTGGGTTATTGTTTTTTTTTATTTTGTTTTTTTTTAACCTGAATCTTTGGATATAAAACGTAGAAACTGTGCCTTCTGTCGCTTGCCCCTGTGCCCCCACCTTCCCTCAAACCCCCGCCCCCCCAACCTTCTCACTCACTCAACCAAACAAGCAAACAATCAATAAGTAGATCAATCAGTCGTTTCTCAATCGGATTTGTAACAATCAAACCAAAAGGAAATCCTGTTGGATTGGTTACCAGGTGTAGCCAGCATTGGGCTCCTTGTCACCTTAACAATTGTCTAGTGCCTGAAACAAGGATGTAAATGCAGCGTTTGCCATTAATCAACAAAGCATCTGCAACAGTTAGTAAAGCAGAGCAACACCGTACTATCAGTGCAAAGAGCTGCCTACTGTATACTCTGTGCCCCCCCGACTAGATCACTGCAGTCCAGAGCCATCAATAAACAGAGTTTGTCCAGGTCACACTGTGAGCACCATGTCGCTGCCTCTGCAAGAATAGATACACATGGAGAAAGGAAAAACTGAGACAATAAAACATTAGCGTGCTAGCAGATTGTTCAACTGATGTAGATTTTTTTATATTTTGTGTAGCCTGTTTCCTCTGTTAGCGATCAGTTCAGTGGTATGAATGAATAATGCGTTGTTCATGTTTCTCGTGTAAAAATACAGTTACATTTTGGACTGAATCACAAGGGTGGGCAGAAACAAGAGAGCCTCCCTGTCAAATGGCATTTGGTATTTGGAGAATTGATTAGATAAAAATGGATAAAGAATGTGACAAATTAACCTGAACTCAAAAGCTCCACTAACTGATTTTTGGAGCTTTCAACCACAACTTGCAGTCTTGGCTGGATCAGCTGTCATCATATAACTTAAGAGTGAAAAAACATGTTTTATGAGCATCTTGGAAATAACAAATAGCATCACAGCTTGAAGCTTCCCCGTACCCTTTTTTGCCCCTAAACCTCCTTTATATAAAACAATCACTATGCTGGTTAACATGAGCATCCAGGGTGCAGTGGATCCACATCATTGGACGATTTCTCGGTAGTGAAGCCTCTCAAAGTTAGTTATTATTGTTTCTATATAAAGCTACCAAGGTTCACATTGCAGTTTTCAGGAAACAAGTATTCAGAGAAATGAGTTAGTCGTACTTAATATCAGCCATGTGTATCTATGCAATTTATTATATTGACGTACTAAGATGCCCAACACTGTTTTATTCAGCTAAGCATTGAGCTGGTTTTATGGCACCAGCATGGCTGCAAATTAAGTTTGACATGGACAAGCTTTCGTAACTGATGGCTCTGCACTGGTTTTCCTGTTAGATGAATGATGACACATGTAATACTCAGCTTCAGAGGCCTGCGCTCTTAAGTTCTTGAATTGCGTTGTTTGTAAATTTGTTTCTAAAAAAAAGAAACTTTTTGTTGTTCTCTCAGAGAGTTGTATTTTGTACTTAAAGCAGTCCATGGTATTCTCAGGGGTTTAAAAAACTTAAAAAAAAGAAGAAAAGGTCAAAAAAATTTATCGAAAAAGCAACTTAAGACGTATATATCATATACTATATATACTATATATATAGTATGAATATATATCATATACTATATATATATATATATATATATATAGTATATATATTTAAAGTGATGTGTGTCTAGAAACTTCCTTATTTGGCAAGCTTCACTGTTTGAACTCCTACACGACTACTACTGAGCATGTTCCTCCTCTCAGTATGACCATTTGACCATCAGCCCTGGGTTTAATAGTCTCAACCGAAAAGTAATCCTCATTTAAACTTGTTTGCGTCAGCAGAACGGTGGGACAAGTTAGATAATAGTGGCTTGGTGGTCAACTACAAGAAAGGACTTTTTCACTCTCTCAGCTTTCTTGCAGCTAAGACCCCACCCATCTGGTTCCAAATTAAGGTGAAAAAAAGTATCACAAGTGATTTTAAGGGCTGCTTGACCCAGGCCTGATGAACAGACACTTAAATAGAGGCGTAAGTCCAATCTACTTCCTCTGTTTTTTCTGTATGGACAGCTTCTAACCTGTCTTCTCAAGTGACCACGCCAAAGAACAGATCTGTGTATGAAGGCAGCATATTCACATCCTATCTACACAAATACACATACATGTGCTCAGTCTCTGGTTTTCAAGATGAAGAATGTTAGATAAGGATGTCAGACAACTCTGCCAGCGCTGTCCAGGTCAGCTCGGTTTAATCCACATCTCCACCTGGTTCAACACAGATCCATAGGGTTCAGTCATAAACGCTATGTGGTGTTATGTGAACTCCTCCATTACAGGGGACATTGTTAATTTTACTACACCACCACCAACAAGAAACCCAACCTGGATTCTCCCAGATCTCCATTCACGGGGGTTGATGTAGAAAAAGCCTGTTGCCTCAGTAACGGGCTGGTTGTTACACACAGACTCACACATTTTAACCCCCCTCACAAAAAAGCCAAATGCTGCTGAACTGAACACACAACATACAGCTCACACACTGGTATAACAGGGTTATAATGTACAAGATGACTAGTTTTTTATGTATATGCGGTCCTGACTGCATCAGGAAGTATGAGCTTACTCAGACTGAAATACCCCCTAGCAGCAGGAGAGTATTATTAATGGTGACAGCGCAGCACCTCTGTCTCCTTTGTCCTTCAGGTGTAGCCATCGTAGAAGATTCACGTTGTTAGTCCTCCACACCAGTCTCTTTTCTTTCCATAAAAGAGGCAAAGTATGGAAAACCCCTCTTTTGAAAGGCAGGGTTTTGTGTTAAAGTGTGCAAACTTTTGTCTAAAGCAGTTGCCGAATTTGTAAAACACCATAGATATAGAACAGGGGGAGGAATTTAGGATTTCTACGTTGGCTACCATTATTACAACCCCCATGGAAATGACCATAACAACACATACAACAATAACCGCAACAAAGCTTGTGTTTTGAAGCGAGGATGTGGCAAAGTACCATTATGGCCCACAATATCCTCCACTCTGTGGCTGTTACCGTTCATGTGTTGCTAAGACAGAAAAATGTAATCTTGGTTTCAATATTCAATGTTCAGAGTAGCCTGACTTTGTAGACAGTGGTATTAGACAAGGCCTCACATTAACGGCCTTAACATGTAGTAGCAAATGCTAAGGCTGCACAGCGCCGGCAGGAAAGAAAAATATACTTTTTTGGGGGGCCTGAATTTCCTCTACAGAAAGTTGTGGAGGTAGTTAGGTGAGTTGCTTTTTCTAAAGTCAGATTTTAACCCAAGAACAGCACCGCAGTACCTTGTCAGGCAAATTGCAGATTTGATATTTTTCCCTTGATACTGTGCAGCCTTGGCATACTCTAACTGGTTATTATTCTATATTTACAGTGTGGCTTCAATGCCCTCTCCTTCCACTTCGTAGATACTGTAGACTGGAGTCTTTTGCAGGTTCTTTTATCAATATCCACTAGAATACAATTTCAAAGTATCGCTGTCCTCTGTGTGCTACGCTGGTGTGGGTGTTGGCTCTCAGCCTGAAATGTGCTCTGATGATCTTTGAATTTTGCAACTCTGTCAGGTCGGATATCCAGATTAGATTTTTCTTTTCTTTCCTTGGTTTCCTGTAATATCTGTCATGGCGTTTACATTTTTTGCCTCAGAGTGAAGCATTAGTGTCAATATCAGCAGAAGATCCGGTGGAATATTGAAGGTTGTGTTCTTGGTACATGATTAAGACATTGGGCATAATGGATGAATATTCAACCATACTGTTTTCTGAGTGGTGAGCTGGGTCATGTAGAGATTTTGTTGGAGTTGGCATGAGTGCTGCACCACAGAAATAAGCTGGTCAGAAACACACCTACACACAGTGATGCATTCCACCTAGACTTCTGCTGAAAGGCTGGTTAAAGGCCAGCACTGATTGCTTGAGGCGATTGGAACCTCACACAGCTGCTGTCTACTGTACCGACACTGTTGTAAAACCCCTTG
Source organism: Lepomis gibbosus (assembly GCA_029875015.1). Classification (NCBI taxonomy): domain Eukaryota; kingdom Metazoa; phylum Chordata; class Actinopteri; order Centrarchiformes; family Centrarchidae; genus Lepomis; species Lepomis gibbosus. The sequence goes on along the minus strand of JAPMOB010212528.1, from coordinate 27,254 downwards.
GAAAGACATCACTGCACCAGGAGGGCTGGGTTCCTCACAACTTCCTCCGCTGAGCAGAGATCATATTTCAAGCTTTTTATCAGCAGGGAGGCAGGTTAAGACCATCCAGCAACAAAATGCTGGTAAATTATGTTGTACAAATGAATTTGTGCAACAAAACCATCTGTTTAAAAAAGCTATTCAATTTCAGGTGTTGCACATACTAGATGAAAAAGTTTCATTTAAACAATTTTCAAACAACTATTGATCATTGCCCCGAGGTTGTTTTGAGGAACCAGAAGGGCACCAGGATGCTGTTCATAGGATGTCTCTCTTCCTCTGTGGTTGCTCCTTCATCCAATAAGGAAGTGGTTTGAGGGCTGTCCTCAGGTCAGTAAAGCCAGGATTGGCAAACACTTTAGATTCTTTTGTGATGATAAATTTAATTCAATGCCTCAACTTCTCTTCCAGGCCACATTTTTTGCCATTTTAGTTAAACAAGTCTGGGGACTCAAAATGCCTGCTGGGCTCAAGTGAAAGCAGTAATTATCTCTGTAACAACATGTGAGCGGGATTACCGACAATGCCGCTTGTTGCAGATGATGTACATTGGGTTTAGATTTTTTGAAATCTCGACCAGTTAAATTTAATGATGGTCTTTGTAAAAAAAATGGTTCAAAGGAACTGTCACTGTTTAATCATTTGGAAATGCAGACTGATCCAATGACTGCTCAGTGCTTCCTGTTTCTGATACCATTGCCTAGTCCTTGCTTTACTGTCCTTCACCAGCCATACAAACCCACCCACCTACCTACATGCGTATCGCTGGAGTTTATACACATCTACAATAATGTATAATACTGTTCAACTACTACTACTAGAAACATTTTCATTTTCTGTGTTTTGAAAAAGCATTTGGAAGCTGTTTATTTTATTTCTTTTGTAATGCTTTAGCTGGCCGGCGTAGCTCGTATCAAACTAGAAAGCTGACTCATTATCTGCTTCCTCTGTTTTTACTGGTGCTTTGCTCTCCTCTCCGTTACAGCAAAGCTATGGCTTCAAGGTTTCAAACATCGACAACGCAGGCACACTGCACAGATTGGAGGTTTAGTCACACAAACAGGGCTGCTGTGGAGGCAGAAACAAGCTCACTTGTCAAGTTAAGGCTAAACTGGTTGAATCAAAGAATTTGAATTGGAGGGCCTTTTCTCATTCATTGATGACCTTGCAGGGTAGCTAACTTGGCATACCAAGCTCAATACAGGCAATTCATTTTGAACACGGAAGGTCAGTTAGGCGAACTAGCTTAATTAGGTGCATTACCACATGAGAAATATACGAGAAAATCTTGTTTTGAAAAATAAAAGCAAAGGACTAGAGCCCATGATTAATCCATTAATAGTTCAACAGAAACCACTCTGCAGCTACTATTATAAGCAATTGTTTAAGTTGTTTTCAGCACTGTAACAATGTGTCGAACAATAGGAAATTAAATATTTTGATGATCGAATAATCGGTTTAGAAATTTTTTTAGCAAACATATTCTCTGGATCCAGCATCTCAGATGTGAGAATTTGATGCTGTTCTTATAAATAAATAAATTTCAGTGAGCTTCAGTCTAATATTACGTAGCCAGAAATACTCTGGCTCCGCCCACTATGATGTAACACAAACTGTGAGATCACATCTGCCTCCAGAGCGGCTCAGAGCAATTTTTTTTAAACTAAAGCTCCCATCTGCACAAACTGTGCACCTTACTCTGCCTCCGCCATCCAACATCTTCCTCCTCCCTGCTCACTTTCCCCCCCTCTTCTCCTCAATCTTGAATCCTAAAAAAAACACCCCTCCTGTCATGTCCCTCCTGTCGTGTCCCTCCTGCCCACAACTCCTCCTGTCCGGTGATCAGCCTCCTTAGCTGGCACATGGCTCTTTTTGAATCGCTTTTGAAGCATAGGATGAGAAAAATAAAAACGTACAAGAAGAAAAAAGGTTGTCTGTAGCTTTAAGGACAAATAATGACAGGCACGTGTTGTGGAAGTATGTGTGAGGAGGGGAAAACATTGTACCCTGCTTTGCTCTGGCCTGGAGAGAGAGAGCGAGAGAAGAGAGATGGATAGAAAGAAAGAGGAGAGGAGGGAGACGTTTACTGAACCAGAGCCAGAGAAGCAGTCAGAGGAAGAGTACAACTTGTTCTTTCCCCTGCGTTCTGTTTGCAGCCTGTCCGCACAGTCAAGTTAACAAGCAGCTAATATAAACACCACCAGGCCCTTCCCTTCCCCTTTCACCTCCTCATCTCATGTTTTCTCTCTGTTCTCTCTCTCTGTCTCTATTCAGCAGGGTCTCCATCCAAGCATTTCCTTTACAAACTGTAACAATTGAGTCAGGAAAGCAGAATGGAAACAATGCATGAAATGGCATGACCAACCCAGAAAACAACCATGACTTTCAATAGAAATTGCCCTCTTCGGTTGTACGTGTTTGATGCATTTATTTGTATTCCGACAAAATTTGGCCAAAATTACCCCGCAACAATAATAAACAAGTCTTTCAAAGATAAAGCTGGCGATATTTTATATTGTTCTTACTGCCAACAAATTCCACGAGTAGACCAAAACCAACAAGTAATTAACCTTACTAACAAGTGTGACCAAGTTGTAAAAATCGTATCAGTCTGCGGCATAGACCTCCATTGTTGTCCAAAAACTTAATAATCAAACAGCCTCTGTAGTTTATTAGACCTCAATTCCACATACACCATCCTGCTGCTATAAATACTAGTGCACCAAATGTGTGTTCATCCGCACCTGAAAATAGTCCCCAACTTTTACTCCTTTTTGAGTAACGTTTGCTAAAAAATGTTTTTAATGAAACTATATATTTGTGAGCCGTTTCTAAATATTTGCATCTTCAGTAGGAACAAATGGGCTGAGGGAGAGAGTGTGTGTGTGTGGGAGGGGGGGGTTGCCAGGTGTAAAATGTCGGGAAAATATTGAAAGGGTTTTACAAGGTGCACAAATTGCAAACATTTTCACTCACAAAGTAACATAGACCACAGCTGGCTAAAATAACTGTCTCGGATCACAACTGTCCCATAAACTGACCCGTAAATAGGTGCGCTATATGCACATCTGCCGCAGTTATGATAGTGCCGTGACTTTAGGAGGCTAGCTGGCTCTTGTTAAGTTGTTTTGAATTTAATGGTCGCATATAGAAGAGGGACTGAAATGAGCTCTGCTTGTTGGGGAGGTATCGTCTTTTCTAAGAGAGTTGAAGCAGTGTGCAGATTCTACTTTGTTCAGTCTGTATCTGGGCAGCTAATGCTAGCTAGCAGCACATATCAAGCTGATGTCAAGAAACACAAACAGCAGGAGCAGACAAGTTAATATCCTGTAGCTGATTATTAAATGTGGATTTCTAAGTTATACTAAGTTGAAATTTCATTTGGTTTGCTGAGTTGACAGTAAGAAAAATAACCCTAGCTTTATTATTAAAGTATCACAATCAGCCAAGTAAATGATTTACTTTAAGATGTAATACCAGCATTGGATTTTTTGTAACTTATCTGTTTCGTAACCACTATAGAGTCTGGTGAGTGTTTGCATTAATAAACATACAATTCCCCAACATTTGCCAAACAGTTAAGACCAATAACAATTGAATAATTTTAGGCAATTTAACTTGAAACTTTGGTGGAATAACTGCTAAAGTCCCTTTTATTGTTCCTTCCTCACAATCTGAGCAATTTATTCACCCTCCCTTTACATCTGGTTTTACCATTAGGCTCCTGGGAGGTTCAGACTCTGCTCAGACATATATCACCGCAGACAAATTGAGGTGTAAATGCAACCAAGACACACTGAAGATTCATTTGGCCAATGCTACTGTCTCCAGCTGATGGTCAAAGCAACATTAAATTTAAGTTCAGCTGGGAACTATACACGCAAAGTGTAAATATAACAAAAGGACGTTGGTGGGAATCTGTTTTATGAGAAAAAGAGTGATTTCAGCACAGGCACTAGAGACACTTTACTTCCAGGTGTAAATGTAATCTGGATAAATTGTGTCTAGACACAATCTGAATCATCTGAATTTAAGTTGCTGGTTACAACCATTTGTTAAGAGAGGCCCTCTGTACTGTTTTTCTGTCTCTGCTCTTTCTCTAACTTGTCCTTTCACAGCTCTGTCCGTCTGCTTTATTTCTCTCTCCTGGTTTCTGTTATTTTATCTCCTTCCTCACATCTTCACTGCTTTTGTAATCTGACTTCTTTTTCTCTTTCACACACACAGAAAAACTGTTTATCTTCTTCTTCTGATAAATACATATTTGCCTCCACTGTTTGATCTTTGCAGGGAAGGAAAATATGTTTTGATTATATAAATTGGGGAAAGTGCAGTCCCTCTGTGTGTGTTATTCTGATAATACAACCTGTGTGTATGTTGAGTGTATATGTTTATGTGCAGAATGTACAGGAATACCGTTTCTTCCTCCTCCTCTTCTTCTTCGTCTTGAAGTAACTGGAACAGTCCCTCTCTATTAGGCTTCGTCACACTAAGCTAGCTAATTTTACAAACTCTGTATGTAAGAAGACAACGCGCATCCACACTAGCGTTTTCAGGTCGTATTCGTAAAGATCTCCGTCCACACTCTAATGCATGAACAATAAGAAAACCGCTAAATATCGTCGCCTTCGTCTCTTCTTTGCAACAAAGCTGCATCACAGTCTGGTTACTCTGCTTACTCTCTACTGGTTAATCATCTGTTGTGTCCCCTCCTGTTCTCTGTGATCACCTATTGCTTAGTTATTTTCATTTAACATACACTCAGTTGCCAGTTTCTTAAAAAAAAATTAAATAAACCATTTTTAGTTAGGGTGAAGGCAGATGTGTGATCTGTCATGCATCCATTAGTTGGCTTTCTAATTTCCTGAAAACTTTATAAACGGGAAACCTGTTGGTCGGGGTAATGGATTAATCAGATGAATCAGAATTTTTATGATCGTTTAACAAAATCAGCATAAATATGACGACAGCATGTTTAGTATGTGTTCGTATATATATTAAAATTGAAAATGAGTGATCCCAGGGAGTGTTGGAGACAACAGAAATTTGCCCCAGACCGGGCTTACATCATTGTTTTATTTAAAAAGCTCTGTTTCTCTCACCTTGTTTTCGAAAAGCTTCGTTTAAAAAACAACACCAGCTTAGTGTGGATGAAGAGCCAAAAAAGAGATTCCTGTGGATGTAATCTCTTGCATTTCCCTTTCTCTCTCCTCGCTATTCATGGTCAATCTCTCTCTTTCTCTCTCCTTAACTTTGTGTTGCTTCTGTCTCTCTCTCAGCTCCACTTCATGTCTCTCTGCTTTTACTCACTTTCTCCTCCCGTCTTACTCTGTATCTCTCCTCGGTGTAGAGGGGGCACTTTCTGACTCTCATTAATAACAACAACAAAAAAATCTCGCTTCCCTCTCCTGACCTGCGATTCACAAAGTCTTCTCCCTCAGGTTTAAAACACATTACGAAACATGAATTCAGTTGAGTTTAGGTTTGCAAAATTTCAGCCACTTTTTGTCACAGACTTTCTCATCTAAGCACTAATGAATATCCGATTTTTATGTTAATATGTTATTTTAAGAACTTGGGATGTCCTCCTTTTGTTTAAACAAGGTTAACGGATTAAGCTGCTTCTTGTTTGAACAGTTTCGCTCCCTTCTCTCTGCTCTCTCATGACATTTGTAAACATTATTGGGTATCATTCTGCAACATGAGATTGTTTTGCATCACATTGGTAGTACATAGGCACTATTTGAATACAGCATCGTCCAATTAGAGCAGAACTGGACACAGGCCTTTCCTCCTCCTCCTGTCTTATTTGTCCTTATAAAAGGTGTTCAAATCTCTGCTGTCAGTGTCCAGTTTCTCCTCCACTCTGCATCGGTTCTTCAATACAATAATATGAATGTTGCAGGAGTTTATCCTTCTGTATTCTTTGTTTCAAAGAATGTTGTGCCATTTGTTAATAGCAAAGAGAACTATTGAACATATATGAAAAAGAAGAGCTATTTTAAATTATTTTTGGCTTTTTTTGCTATATTTATTTTCTTGTATTAGAATCTTCTTTGTAGGAGGGAAAAATCAAAAAATGTATTTTTCATTAGTGCGAAAAACCTATTTTCTTCCTTTTTGTACAATTTTGATGTTTTAAGCGAGACTTTGAAAAGCAATATGATGATGACGTTTCCTGTGACTGTATCTGCATGCTGTTTGTGTTGCCTTAATGATGGCTGCATCCCACTTTGATCCTACCCCACCTGCAACCTGTCTGCCCCCCCCCCCCAACTTTGACCCCTCCCACTCATCTCCCATCCTCATCTGATGAGTCCCAGTCCCACCTGATCCAGTCCAGACCAATCCAGTCCAGTCCAGTGCAGTCAATAAAGCAGTGCTTTCTGTGTACACAAACCTCTCTGCCTCTTTGTTCACTCAGGTCTCGCTGATTTTATCTAACTGATTTACAAAGAACAGTCACTTAAATTGATATAATCCTCTATACATACTTTGCGTTGATAAATCTGAAATGATCTTAGTCTTACTAATAAAGCCTTTGGTTCAGTAGAAAAATATTTATTTTTATAAGTTTCTATGGAGCACAAGTTCAGCAAGAATTTGTTTTTTCTGAAAGTATGAATGCATTCAGAGATGTATCTGCATTTAAATAGTTTGTTTTTAAAATTTATCTACAATAACTCAAACTGTTACAGATTTTTATGAATTTAAAAACTACATTTTTTCATTGTTGAGACATTTCACTTAAAGAGAGGAAGAGTTAGGGGACTACCAGTTTGAAGGATTCATTCTCTGGGAACCAGGACAAATTTACAAATTTGGTGCCAATCCATCAAACAGATGTTAAGAAATTTCATAGAATAAGTGAAAACTTTGACCTGCCCGTGGCACTAGAGGTCAGGGATCATCAAAGTTAGCAGGATTCATCCTCTGGGGACAGTAAATATCTGTGCAATATTTCACGGCAATGTCTCTAATAGTTTTTTAGATATTTCAGTCTGGACTAAAGCGGTGGACCGGTCTAACCCAGCTTTGCTATCCTTAAACCCCCACCACTAGCAAACCTCTGCCCAGAAACAATGTTATAGTTATTTAAGATAATCCACGGATTTCAATGTCTGTTTCACTGTAACCATCTCCTCAGAGATCCAATGAAAATAGTTGACAATGAGGACTGTGAATTATTCATTTTTCAATGTTGAGCACCATAAACGAAATTCCTTCTTATCGGTAAGTCACAATTTTGTAGTTTGGTGAACTTATCCATGTCCTTCAGATCGGTTTATAACTGTATAGGAATTCACTTGTGACTAATTTAAAGCACTGGCCAAAATTTCATAGTTAAGATTAAATTATTATTATGTCCACAAAATATGGGGAAACCCCCATCACAATTTCCAACAGTCCAATGTGTCATCTTGAAATTGCTCATTTTGTTTTACCGATAGTCCAAAAAGATGTTTAACATACTGTTGAAAACTAGTAAATATTCACATTTTATCAATCAAATCAAAATGATTGCAGATGAATTTTATGTAGGTTGAGTGATGTTTCATATGTATTGAATTCACCACAAACAAACATAACCAAGGGTCAGGTCTGAGGAAGAGAATTAAATTATAAAAAGGTCAACAGTAGACCCCACCATTAAGAGATAAAGGAACAAAAACTTAATTACCTCCTAGAGCTTGTTTTTGACCAAATAGAAGAACCTGCAAATAAAGACCGTGATTAGGAATGTGGCCAAGAACCTCAAGACCACTCTGACAAAACTCCAGTGTTCTTCAGTCATGACAGAGTAACTTGCCAGCACAGAAACTGTCAGCACAGCTCTTAAAATAAATTCAGAAGTCAGCCTCTCCTGGAAAACACCACACGACAGCAGCCTGGAGTTTGTCAAAAGACGTGTGAAAGACAGACCGTGACGCAAAACATTCTGTGGTCTGATGAAACAAGATTCAAAACGCCTCAGCTGACATGATGTGTTGCTTCTGTTGGAACTGGGCAGAGCTTATCAACCCTCTAACACCATCCATACCTCGAAGCACGATGGTGCAGCTTCAGACTTGGCCAGGGAGGACAGGAAGACTTTGCCAGAGGTCCAGAGGAACAATGCAGGGATCCAGACAGGCAAATCACGAGGACAGCATATTTGTGAGTGCCAAAGGCCTGACAGCGAGGCCAATACATTTCTCCTCCAACAGGACTCAAAGATGCTGCCAAGTCGACGATGGAGTGGCTTCACAACAAGAATGTGAAAGTCCTTTAGTAACCTCAAAGCCCAGATTTGACTCCCAGAGAGAATCTGTGGAATGATTTGAAGATTGAGCCATATCGGCAAAACCAGCAGCCAACATGCCAAGCTGATGCAGATGTTTCCAAGAGGAGCTGCTGTGACAAACCCAGTAAAAATCATCACCAAAGTCTGCTCTATGAAGTGTTCAAGCATCTTTTGGATCATAAATTCTGCTGGCAGGTTTTTCAACAAGTCTGTCCTAAAATTAATGTATTAAGTTAGTGACTAGCTGGTGAACATAGTGGAGCATTTAGCAGGTGAAGAGTCAGACATTTCCCTCTGAAGGTTATTGAGGCTAGGAGAGTGATTATTGGACTTACATTTATAAGGTGGCCAGAAACATGACTCCAAATAAATGCCAATGTTGCTCTGTTAACTGTTGAATGTGCAAATATGCAACCGTTTGTTCTTTGTTGAGTTAACAGCTTCTTTCTCTACCCCTAAACTTCCAAAAATGTGAATAGAGCTAGGTAAAAATTAAACTAATTTGTGCCCACAAATTAATAATTGGTGCATACAAATAATATGTGTGGTCTCCTCCCCTCTTGTAGAGGCCAGCAAAAGCCTTTGGTGTTTTCAGTCAGCCAGAAGTTTGGAGAAAACATTTCTGAAGCATTCCAAGCTAGACGGATACACGCAAGAAAAAGAAGACAACTAATGGCATGAAGTTATGCTAAATCAGGAATTCCAATTCATTTGAAAGCACACAATACTAAATCATGCACACAAATGTTTAAAGTAAGTAGATACGTTTTGAATTAATTCAGGCTGTAACATCATAAATTACAGCGAAAAGACAGAGAGCATAAATACTTTATGAAGCACAGTAAATACAGACTTGTGAGTTTATTTCAGGGCCCTAAACAAGGGTTGATTAATTTAGTATTCAACATTTTCTGTTTTAGCTCCGTTTTAGCTCCGTTTTTCCTGCTCTTCTCCATCTCATTTCTGTCTGCCTTATTATCTAAAACCTTTCATTGGACTCAGATAGACCTCAACTCTCTCATCTTTCTGATTTTGCACAAACACACCCTGGAAACAAGCCAAACAAACGGACATAGTCATAATAATGGAAATCAATTTAGCAACACAAAGCGAAAGCACCTGGAGATACTTTATGCACCTGGCTTTCCTCACAAAGCTCTCCCTTTCATTCCTTTTCCCATTGGGCCCTTTTGAAAATAATTTTATTTTGCAATATAAATGTGATTTTTCTAGGCTATTGTAAAGGCTTAACTGGCTCAATCTGCTGTATAGTTATACTACTAACCCACGATCCCTCTGCAACTTCAGGGACCTCAGAAAGAAGCTCTGGATACCATTTTCTCTTTTATAAATTCAGGGTTTTTATTTCCAGCTTCACATCCTCAGATGGTGTTTGGGAAGAGCATGCTGAAGTTTCAGAGCTGAGTGTGCCACGAGGGACTCAAACAAACTTTTTCATGCACCTGCCACTGTGCCTGGTGTTTTTACAAGTGGTAGTTATTTAAGCTGTGTTAGGCAATATTTTTATGTGAAGATGCACCTGCGTTATCACCCCGATAATCTTAGTAAGAAGTAAGACTGCAGTACAGCATAACATCATATCTTACCCACTAATTGTGACATTCTATACGTTCTCAAGTGTCTGGTATGAGTATTTCTCCCCATACACGACGTCAAGAAATGAAACTGCAGCAGCAATCTAGCTCTTAGTCTGCAAACAATTGGCCTCACATTTAATCTTTTGCTTCTTCTGTCTCTTTAGCTTTCTTTGCTATTTTGTTATACAACAATAGAAGAAATGGGTTGTTAACATGCACATGCAGTTTTTTGGTGTTGTGTTAGATGGTTCTGGTGTTATGAAGTTCAGACTTAAAAAAAGAAGACGCCTCTCAATTAACATTTAAACTAATACTTACAGCCTAAAGCCAGGATCATTTCTTTCTAGTATATCTTGCACAATCACATCACAGGCATTTAGAGCAATATTTCCAAACTGGTACAGTTCTGTAACTGGGACCGTATTTACTAACTTGCCAAGAATTTCATAAAAATAAAGAGCTACACGGAACGCCATTATTTTGCTATATTGTTACATAGGAAATAGTTGTTTGCTACTGTATTAATTTTCCAGAAATTTGGCACATTATGTGCGACTTGAGCATCACTTATAGTTCCTGAACCCAAAGAAGGGATAAAATAAAACTTGTGTCCTGAAATTATTTTATTCTTACAACTGTCCTCCAATGTGTCAGTGAGGAAGGTAAAGTATTGATGGTCATCAGCTAGGTCATTATCATTCTAGTAAACACACATTGCTCTATGAGGAATGCTGATAAGCTTTGTCGTTCTCCAAAAGACACGCGGCAGAAGTAGTCTCCTCCAAGTAGCTGGCAAACAAAAATGACAGATGAAAATTCAAAATGTCAAGGCATCCATTTAACAGCCTTTTGTGCTGGCAGCCAGTTAATCTGACACATTGTTGAAAAATCAATAGAGAGCAGAAAACTGTTAGGATAAACTGTTGGCAGCTGACATCCACCACTGTGAAGCCGTGAAATCCACATTAGTTTCAGGACGTCCAGGAACCGACAGAGGAAGGAGGTAGGCGGCTCTGCTCGGGGGGTTTGAACAATTCTATCTGTTACAATCTGATATACTGTCCAACACACACACATACAGTGACAACATATACACACCAGCAGATCATCATAGTCCTGGCACAGGCGCTTGAACTCTCTTTTTCATTCCCTGCTCCCAGGAGATCCTTATCAGCTACACCAACACATCCAGCCCAGACCCGTATTTTCACGTTAGGTGTTGAAACTATCCACTACAACTGCAGGCCGAAATGTCAAGAGGCCACATGGGGTTTAGTGTGTTCCTGATGAATTATAAGTCATCTAGTTCCTCTTAAAGCAACAAACAATGAAGTCAGCAGAGGGCTTGCCTTTAAAAGAAGAAAGAAAGACAGCAGACCCTGTGGACATGAAAAGATGGTTTGTTTTTGTTGCCCTTGGTCGAGGTCCAGGACTCTCTGCAGTAAGTGACGAAGCTCTTCCCGTATGAGACCCTTTGTAAATACTTAGTAGAGTCAAAAGAGGGTGGAGATGAGATGGGAAGGGGGGCTATGAAAAAATAAGACCAGATGGAGAGAGCAAAGTGTGCTTTTGCTCCTTAACTATAAATTAGAGCATGACCAAGACTGGGTTTATGAGTTCTATTTATATACATGAGAGTTGATTTTAAAAAGCTAAATTTAGTTATTGAAGAGTTGCGAACAAGATACAGTAGGCTATTCTGAGTTTTAGGCAGACGTGGAAAAAATGCTGTAAAGTAAAAATGCTTTCAAAAATAGACATGTTAATAGATTATATTTATTAATTAACAAAATGCAAAGTGAATGAACAGAAGAAAAATCTAAACTAAATCAATATTTTGTGCGGCCAACATTTGCCTTAAAAACAGCATCAGTTCTTCAAGGTACACTTGCACATAGTTTATATATAACTCGACAGATAGTTTGGCCCAAACTTCTCGGAGTTCATTCTAACCACAGTCCTTCTGTGGATTTTTAATTCATTTAATTCCAGCTAGACTCAGGGTAGCGATGGAGCAGTGGATAAGACACATTTAGTGTAGGAGCCCCTGGTTCGATTCCCACTGCAAGACATCCACCAATGTGTCCCTGAGTAAGACACTTAACCCCTAGTTACTCCAGAGGCTTGCGACCTCGTATGTCGCTTTGGATAAAATTGTCAGCTAAATGAGTAATTATTTGTTGAGATCAAGGTTCTATGGGGCCCATACCATCACTTCCAGGACTCCTTGTTCTTCTTTACGCTAAAGATAGTCCTTACTGACTTTTGCTGTATGTTTGGGGTTGTTATTATGCTGCAGAATAAATTGGAAGCCAATCAGATGCCTCTCCGATGGTATTGCGTGATGAATAATTATCTATCTGTACCTGTCAGCAGAGGAGACCATTAATTCTCTGTTTGCAGGAATGCAGCCACAAACTTGCAACAAACCTCCACCAAGCTTCACAGTTGCCTGCAGACACTCATACCACTTTCCAGCCCTTCAACCAACAGCCTGCCTCCTGTTACAGCCAAATATTTCAAATTTTGATTCATCAGTCCAGAGCACCTGCTGCTATTTTCAGCACTCCATTTCCCGTTTTTCTATGCATAGATAAGTTACCTGGACTTGTTTCCATGTCGGAGGCATGGCAATTTTTGCCACAAGTCTTCCATGAAGGCCATTTTTGACCAGACTACAGACAGTAGATGGTTAAACCAGAATCCAGTTTTCTGCCAGCTCTGAGCTGATGAAACTTGCAGATAAACAACTGCTCTTCCCAGCCATCATTAAGTTCAGGATGTAGTTTAGACATCCAGGCTTTTATACCTAATCTGACAGCTGAGGCCTGTACTATGAAGCAGATTCAACATACACAGGATCTCCTTTCGTTATCTGGCTTCACTAAGCCTCACAACCACAACCACGCTAAGAGGTCAGTCAGCAGTGGTAATCAACTAGGTAAGTCGACCCAGGTTTTCCCAATCCAGCCATTAGCATGTTCATGGCGGCGGCGTTTTGTCTACTGGCAGCACAGCAGCATATTTTATAAACAAGAACAAACTATACAATTTTAAAAGTCAAAGTTAAACATATAAGCACAAGCAGATCCGAGTATGATTACATTTGTGTATACACAAATTACATAGTCTCTTAAATGAATGTGTTGCTTAGATGTTGGCCTATTCTTATTCCATGTATTATGTTTTTAGCCTTATTCTTTTAGCTGCAACCCTGGCGCTGTGATACGGACTTGGGACAAAAATATAAAAACATAGCTCAAACCACTAAGTAGGCTTACTGTCATATTTTAAACCAAGTACAAGGCTTTTGTGCTTCAATCAATCTCTGTTGTAGGATGATATTCGTATACAAAAGCACAATGAAGTGGCTTTGGCATTTCTTGCTGCCAACAGGGAAAAAATAAAATGACAGAAGGGGGCTCTCCATAGGAGTACACTCCTGCTGCTCCTGCTTTTCTGTCTTTGAACATTCTTACCTTCCTAAAAGACGCTCTCACGATCCACACACCGAGCTCCACAGGATCTTTTACAAATGGTGTTGCCATTTTCCAAGACAATTGATTGGCCAGTAGGCAGTGTTTTTATAGGCATTGATCTGTTATCTCCAACATAATCTGCCCCGGAGAAGATTATGTGTGCAGCATTAGTTACCATGGAGATGTACCCTGGTAAGAAGTGAACAACTGTAACCCTGAAAAACCCAGGGTTAAACCTGAAGTTACCTCCAAACTCCAAATTCTGCTTTGTAGGGATTTTCAAGGTATAGGCCTAAAAATAAAATATTCAAGTTGTGTGGATTTACAAGGTCCATATTTGTGTCTTTTTTATTTTGGCAGGATTCACCAGGTTTAAAACTTGATTACACTTTTCATATTTCAAGTAGTCAAGAGGGTCAGGGCTCAAGTAAATGCTGTCATACAGCAGTCAAGACCAAGTCAAGATTGATTTTTTTTTTAACTTCAGTCTGACCAAGTCTAAAATATACCCTACTGCTTAGCTGTGCATTAAATGTGCCAAAATATGCTAAAAACCTGGAACGGTCATCATAATTAATCACGGTGATAATGACATAGGCTACATCCATCTGTTTAGAAGTCATGGGTCATTTGTAAAAGTTGTAAGACAAGAAGGGAAAAAAGTATGGTGGAAAAAGTGAATCATGCATGTGGAAAAACTTACTTCACCTCATAATAAAACAATACAGTCGCAGGATACAAATTGTGTTCCTGTGAACTGACTGAATATGCCGTATCTCAGTCCACAACAGCCCTCTCCCTACTAACTTTTCAAAGACCACAACTGAATCTTCTCCTCAGTAAGTTGCTTCACTAAAGAAAAAATATCCAATAGAGCATTTTTCAAAGTAATTGTGGTTCTGACAGCCAATTATCATCAGCACACAGACATGCCTTCAATTCCAGGAAAGAATATTCTCAGTGGAATTTACACAGCAGTTAGTGATATACACACACACTATCTGGAATGTTTTTTACACCAAGGTTTACATACAAACAGACTTTTCCTGTGTCTGTGTACTTAAATCTGTATAAACTTATCATATAATATCATAGAGATGGAAAAATGCCTTCCACAGTCCTACGACAGATAAGCTGGGTAAACTGTAAACTTAAGCCATGCAAAATCATGCAAATTTATTACTATCAGCGTCATGCATTTTCCTTTCCACTTCTGACTTTTGTATAATTTCTGATCATTTAATTTAATCATCACTTTTTGTTCCGCACTGTACACGTAATTCTAATTTGCAGATAATAAATATACTCATACGTCAGGCTGTGGTACAATGGCGTATTCATTTCAGATGTGGAGGTAGCCAAACAGCTTGCAAAACTATAACAAAATATAGCTGGGGTCAAGAGAGAAAGAAACAACCGCCTCGTTGATGATAATAACTATAAAACAGCACAAAATTACAATTACAAACATGAACTAACATGTTCTGAAAAGACACATAACAAGATAAATACATATTCTGTGCCTTATCTGACATCAACCTTAATATTGTCCTGTAGCCTTTCTGATCACACCAGAAGCACTTTCCCCCCTGCATCGGTCAACAAGCGATTCTGCATATCTGGGGATGTGAATCTGCAGGAGATCACTGGTGAGAGGGACAGAGAAATCAAAAGGATTGGCAAGCATGTGATACATATTTCATCTTTTATAAGAATCAAAAAAATGTAAAATCTGATCATATATCATCTACATAGTTTATAATAGATATTCAGTGTGTTTTCATGCCAGGTGCAAGTAAAATGAGAGCTATCTGTTGTGAACACAGGGTGGACGGGAATGATTGGTTGCAACATAGGGGCATTTGCGGGGATACAGTGATTCACAACTTGAAAAGAATGTGGACCAGTGGAGTAAAGTGGTTGGGTGCAATGGCCCCTTGGACCCCCTTCTTCCAGCGGCCATGCTGTCATGGGTTAAGATGTTTCTTTCTTCGGTGTACAACACATCAGTGAACATGAAAAATAACATATTACATGTTTTTATGTCTTGCACAGACACGCACTAAAATTGTAGTCCATGGCTGGAGCAGGATCCAGCAGTGTACACTTTAGGACGCCGTCTGAGCCTTCCAGTCCAAGTTGGGTTGCTTTCGGTTCAGATTTGTATTAGGTGCGTGGACCCCAGGTCTACCTTCTGTGTCTTTTTCCTTTGTAGGTTCACACCAGCACTGAAGAAACATTTCCTGACAATGTGTTTTCCTTAAGAATATTCTCTGCTGTGATTATTACCCGTTAGTTATTTATTCACCACTGTGGACATGATCACAATTATAGTCATTTCCTTGCCATGTTCCTTCCTCTCAGACAAGTAATCACCTTTTAAGAATAAGGACAACGCAATGTTCTGTTCGGGGTATGACAGTCCATTGTGTGTCTAAAGTATCAATAGACTTGAAAAAGAGAACAACAGGAAAACATACACCTGGACCTCATTAGTAATCCTGGTAAATAATTTAACTGAAATCTAGTTTTAAAGATGCACATTTACATAAAAAGGCTCCTGCTTGAGTGAAGAATCTAATTTGAAACAAAAACAAAACCTGCCTCCTCCACTGACAGCAACCACAATTAAAAAGTGATTATGCTAACTTAATAATGCACATTAGTCAGGAGTTGAAGATTTCCGATAACATGTAAAGGAATGATTCCAGGCACTGTTGCATGAGCCAGACACAGAGTTTAACACAACTAAACTTTAAACACAACGGATGTAATGGCAGGAGATTGGTGTGGTTACATTCTAAGAGCTTGTGAGCCAAAAAATTATTATCATCAAGGCTAATGATTATAATAATAAAGCACATTGGGACAGACCACGTGGTAAAATCTGATATGCATGCAGGCAGTCTGTCTGTCTAATGGCCACAATGCCCTAACCCCCCAACCCTAAACCACAAACAAAGCTGAATAAAACTGATGGCTGACAAAGTTATGTCTGCACTGTGGGCTTTGTTACCTCATTCTATCAACATCATGAACAGAGCAGTGTACAGAAGAAGAATATAAAACTACAACAAATCTAAAATTGATGACACAGATAGTGATCCCTGACTTTGTTCAAGTGTACCTAAAAGAAGTGATGCTGTTTTGAAGGTAAAGGTCACACCAAATATTTTCTTCTGTTCACTCACTTTGTATTTCTTTAATTGATGAACATAATCTATTCACATGTCTATTTTTTAAAGCATTCGTACTTGCACTGTACAGTATGTTAACCAAAAAGAATCTGCACCATGTGGGGGTTAGTTTAAAGTTAGTATTGACTAACTGGACTTGTCCTACAGGAGCCCATGGCTCCTGATTTTTTAAACTGTATACTTAAAGGAGAACTCCGGGCAATTTTTAAATTAATCTTGATCGTTACACACGAACCGGATTGGTGCTTGCAACACAGAGCTGCTACAGCTAACACCCAGAGCTCCCACTCAGCTAAAATGGCAATTATGGGGGCATTTACATGATGAGTGTCTTTGTGCCTCTTAACAGACACAAAATGCAATTAAAATGTCTGTCCAATATGAACAGGGCTCTTACATGACAACAAGATGTGTTTAGCAACATAGCCGTTGTTTAAATTCACCTAAATAGTGTTTTAGATGGCTAGCTGTAGTCTCACGCTGAAGTCTCGTAGGAACTCAGTTGTTGCCGGAAAAAGGTAAATAGCAGTGTGCAGGTGAGAGAAGTGTAGTGTGTGAAGAGTGATGATCGGAGTTGCTCACAAGTGAAGAAGAAATGGTTCGCGTTTGTGCCGTTCCGAATTGTGGCAACAGAAAATACAAGAACTTAAATTTTCATCGTCTTCCTTTCCATGACCTCGAGATTCTGCAGTTGGGGCTAGTTGTGCTTCAACTTGATGTGAAAACTCTCATACAAGTACTACGCGCTAAAGATTACCGCATTTGCAGCCAACACTTTGACAAGGATGACTAATGTTACACAGACATAACACAGCAGGGCCGGTTGAAGAAAAATGCCATTCTGTGGACGAAGAGGGGAGCAACCATTGTGGAGGTAATGTAAACTTTATTTATCCTTCCATTTGGGCACACATTTAACTTCTTGTATTTCCGCATTCTGTTGCCACAATTCAGAACGGCACAAACGTGAACCATTTCTTCTTCACTTGTGAGCAACTCCAATGCTGTGTACTTTTTTCCAGCAACAACTGAGTTCCCATGGGACTTCAGCGTGGAGTCAGCGTGAGACTACAGCTAGCCGTCTAAAACACTATTTAGGTGAATTTAAACAATGGCTAAGTTGCTGAACGCATCTTATTTTCATGTAAGGGCCCTTTTCATGTTGGACAGGCACTTTAATTGCATTTTGTGTCTGTTAAGAGGCACGAAGACACTCTTTATCTATATGCCCTCATAACTGGCGTTTTAGCTACGTGGGAGCTCTGGGCATTAGCTGTAGCAGCTCCAGGTTGCAAGCACCAATCCAGTTCGGGTTTTTTTCTATAGACAGTACTCGCAAAGGTAAAACGATCAAGATTAACTTAAAAATTGCCCGGAGTTCTCCTTTAAACAGTTCATTATCAAGTACAGAAACTGCATCACTGAAGAAAGAGAGAACAGAGGAAAATCACCTCAAAAGATCAGAGTATATAAATGCTCTCATTAAAGTAAATAGATTAATACTGATTATTAGTATTTTTCAAATCAGTCACAGGAAAAATTCAGAAGGACTTCAAGGACAGAGATGGTGACACACCATCAGCTGCCTTCCTGTACTGCCCTCTGGTGGCACATGTCTGGTGGATATGTAAAATAAAAAATCTTTATCACTGTTTCAGGTAAGCAGTCATGTATTTATGGCTCCATATAGTAAATTTATTTTACAAATCCATATTATTTCCTCTGATGTTTAAAAAGAGGTATGCAAGTTGGTACTCCAGGAATGTTCCTAATAAATCACAGTTAAATATTAGTTCCATTTCAAATAAATAGGAAAGTATGGGCCCTATAAAAATACAATTTTAACCCTATATGTAAATGTGACCAATCTGCTACACATGGTCAAGAATACTTAACTAAAAGTTCTTAATTTCAACTTTGGTCAATGTGTATAAAAGTAGTCCAACAACAATAGTAAGACTAAAACAGTATACTTCAGTATACTGAATACTTGATTCATACTTGAGTTTTTTTGATGTGTTTTGTGTTTGATAAGAGTTAGCTGTCCTCAGTAAACATGTGCGTTTGTGTGTCATAAGTGTGTGTCTCTCTCTCTCTCTCTCTCTCTGTCTCTCTCTTTCTGTTGTCTAAAAATGTATGAGTCATTATCAGGTTATGGAAAAAAAGCTTGCAGAGAGACCTTTTTTTCTCTCTGTGCATGCATAAAAATTGCATGTTTATATTTGCAGAAAGGCAAGACAACATTTACATTACTGTACTGCTGCTTTGCATGTTTTCTGCCTGCATATTATGACACTAAGTGAGGTCCCTGCATGTCCATCTTGAGCGTGTGCATATGTGTGTTGTGTTTCTGGCAGGCAGCATTATTCAATGCAGTGGTGACGGACACATCCTCATGGACTGTGTAACCCCCCCACCATCCTACTATATACTGCTTCCAATGTATTTGTAGTATGTGTGTGTGTGTGTTGGTTACCTTTGCTATGAGAGATATTTACCAAACTGCTGATTAAGAGAAGGTGAAAGAGAGACACAAAGAAAATGTGAAAGAATATAAAATAGAACAAAAATAGAAGTAGGAAGGCAGAAAATCAGCACAGGTAGAGCATGAAATTAATGGGCAAATCACCTTAACACATACAAATATCTTCACTCTTTTTAAATTTAAACTTTGCAGTCGGATTAGAGCCACAAAGATTAGTCAATAAATTGATAAACTGATTAAAAGAAAATCAATCTGCAACTTTTTTAAGTGACTTAAGCCATTTTTCAAGCAGAAATGTCAATATTTTGATGGTTTTAGCATTAACAAATGTAAATGTGTTGCTGATTTTCTTGGTCTTACATTGTAATAAATTGAATATTTTAGGGGTTTTGGACAATGGTTGGACAAAACAAGACATTTAATAATGTTGCTCTAGGTTTGGATATTGTGATGCCATGGGTATATTGATTGTTTGCTGATGTTTTATAGATGATTATTACTTGAGAAAATAATCAGCAGATTGATCAGCAATGAAAACAATTGTTAGTTACAACCCTACAGTATTCATTCACAGATTAAAATAATCATCCAAAATTATCAATGCATGTATCACAATTATATACACATACCAATTACTTTTATGCTTGTCACACAAAATTGTCCCACAGTTAGTTACACATAAATGCAGGTAGTAGCGGAACTAAGGCCAATTAAAGTTGAGATACCCCTACCCAAGTTAGAACAAAGCACTACCATGTTTTTGCATAACTTTAATATGTCTAGTTGTTAAAACAGATGCTTGCATTGTCTTTTGTCTGGTGATTGGCCTTCATACTTTAATAGTGATAGACATACTGTACATACATGTACACAAAGCTTTTGGATTTTTTATTTCCTATTCAATTTCCACCTATTCATGAGTGTTTAAATTTTAAGATGGACAAATGTAATATGATATGATGAAATATTTCCTTAATTGTATGCAATAACTTTCTGTGTATATCCAGTTCAGAGATACTTGTGATAAGGCGGACGCTGTCCCTTCTGAAAAAGCCGAAATTTGTACTATTTTAGGTTTTGTGGAGGATCCAAACATCAAATAAACTAAATTTGCAGTAAAATATTTTAATACAACAATCCATTTTCAAGTTACAAGGTAGTTTGTTAGTCATCATCCAGCACAAGGTTGCATAACGAAATAAAATTTGTAGTTCCTTCGTGCTACACACACAACATATAATTATGTGTTTAAAGACAGCTGGACAAGTAAGGACGAACAGTTCAAGCACCAGCTGTGTTTTGGTTTATACTGTGTTTGAAATGTTTTTTAAAAATATGCTAGATGTTAAAAGCAGTGGCGCACTTGTTGAAGAGAGATAGACAGTGAGAGATTGGCTGAACCAAAGCCAGAGTTTTGGATTGACAATTACATATAGTGAGTCCATCTTTTCTGGATTAAAACTAAACCAAAACTATCTCTATTCAAATGATTAAAACTAATAAAGATTTTCTACAAAGGCAAAGTGAACTAAAAAAATGAACTAAAGGAGCCATAGGCCATCATCAGGACGTTTGCTCATGGCTTTCTTTTTTGTTTACATTATTTTCTCTTCTTTATTGCATCACATCAGGAAAACAAGTTCAAGTGTCAACATTTTTTACCTGTACTGCATACTTTATTAGCACTACCTGTTCAATTGCTTGTTAACACATATAGCTAATTAGCCAATCACATGGCTCAATGCATTTAGGCAAGACAACTTGCTGCAGTTCAAACCGAGCATTAGAATGGGGAAGAAAGAAGATTGACTTTGAACATGGCATGGTTGTTGCCAGACGGGCTGGTCTGAGTATTTCAGAAACTGCTGATCTACTGGGATTTTCACACACACAACCATCTCAAGGGTTTACCAAGAATGGTCCAAAAAAGAGAAATATCCTGTGAGGAGCAGCTGTGTGGACAAAAAGGCCTAATTGATGTGAGAGGTCAGAGGAGAATGGGCAGACTGGTTTGAGATGACAGAAAGGCAACAGTAACTCAAGTAACCACTCGTTACAACCAAAGTATGCAGAATACCATTTCCTAATACACACAACACGTCGAACTTTGAAGCAGATGGGCTACAGCAGCCGAAGACCACAGCGGGTGTCACTCCTGTCTGCTAAGAAGGGTTCAGGCTGCTGATGGTTTGTGTAATGGTGTGGGGGATATTTTCTTGGCACACTTTGGGCCCCGTAGTACCAACTGAGCATTGTTTAAACACGACAGCCTAACTGAGTATTGTTGCTGACCATGTCCTTCCCTTTATGACCACAGTGTACCATCTTCTGATGGCTACTTCCAGCAGGATAATGCACAGTGTCACCAAGCTCAAATCATCTCAAACTGGTTTCTTGAACATGACAATTAGTTCGCTGTACTGCAATTGTAGCAGAGAGAGTTAGGAGAGTTTCAGAGTGGGCCTTTTGCTTTTGATTAGGGATGTGGTTTGAGCAGGAGGAGATAAATTAGGCACCTGTGAGCTGGGGGTAAGGGAAGAACAAACATTTCATGCATGGAGGAGAACAGAGGAGTGAGAAGTTCAGAAGAAGGAGAAAGTTTGCTGAATTAACCCAGATTTGAGGCATCCCGGCCTTGGAGTGAAATTTAGATGCTTATAGAAGTGCTGTAGAAGCAGTGGTACCAAGAATTGACCAGACTACATGAACGTAAGGGAGCATCAAAGGACCGTAGGAAACTGTGCTGAACCCTGGAGTAGGTGTGGACAACCACGTTAACGTGCTCTTCTTCTTATTAGTTCTTATTGAACTGAACTACACACACCCACACACCTCCACACCCTTATTCCCCTTTCAGTGGAACTCAATTGAACTGGACTACACCCACACACACCTACACACTTGTTCTTCTCACACCAGAACTCAAATGAATAAATTAAACTTAACTGCTACCTTTTGAGTTCAATGGACACATACATCCACACACGCCACTCACCCCCTTCCTCCTCAAGTGGGTGGACTAGTCTGTTTCTGGCCATTTAATTTTGTATATGAATGACATATTTTGAAATATGTTCTTTATTGCTTTAATGTTATTGTTTGACTTTGAATACAATCGACTTTATTTGGAGTGATTGAATTAGTGTTTGGTGGTTTTCTTTTATTTGTGTATGTTTGTAGCGAAGGTAGCTAGTGTTATTTAGTATCCTGCTCAATGGCCTCCACAGTCACAAGGGGCCTCATGTACAAACGCTGCCTATGCACAAAAAGGTTACGTACGCTGGTTTCCACGCACATGTGGGATGTATAAATAGGAGCTGCCGTGAGAACCTCCGCAAACTTTTGTTTGGCCCTTTTAGTAAATTCAAAAGTGCCAAAACTCACCAAATGTTTCAAAATAGCATTTCCACTCCTGTTGCTGTTCATATTTCAATAAAGTACTAAATCAAAAATCTAATTATGTCTGTTAATACACAATTGTAACACCAAAATCTGTGACCTATCGGATTCTGTGACTAAACCTATACGACGATGTTTTCCTAACCATAACCAAGTACTTTTAGTACCTAAATCCAACCAAGTACTTTTGGTGCCTAAACCTAACCAAACTGCAGCCGCTTCACATCGTCAACAAAGCTGGTGTTTAACTTCCCATTTGGGTCACAGAATCTGATAGGTCACACATTTTGGTGTCACAGTGGCTTGTGCATGTGCGCTCAATTTCACGTTGATTGGTATGTAAGCCTATAAGTAACGTTCCCAACACTGCTTCTGAACGGTTTCTGCCGTTTAGAATATCAGCCTCCCCTTCAGTAATACAAACAACATGTATGATGATTGAGAAAACATTATTTTTGTTGCTGGGAATATTTGAGTAAAAGATAAACAATTTGACACTGCAGTTGCAATTTAACACAGTATTGTCAGGGACATTCTTCCAAATATTATACAGTAGAGAAAAGATAGGAAAGCTGGAAGAGCGAGAGATGCATTAAAGGCCCCTGGCCGGACTTCTTTTAATAACTACATTTTATATGCATATATTACATACATTAACACATTTAAATCCCTGTTTATTATCAGATGACATTACACATTCTTGTAGTCATCGCTGTCTTGGTCGTACAGCTGTTCTGGTGGGATGTACAGGATCACGCTGGACTGGTCCTCACGCTGAGCTGGCTCCTTGTCGTGACTTTCTTGGGCTGACAGATATTCTGGTGTGATGTGCGAGATATCGATGGACTGGTCCTCACACCGAACATGCTCCTCGTCATCACTCTCTTGGTCATACAGCTGTTCTGGTATGATGTGCCAGATCTCACGGGACTGGTCCTCGCGCTGAGTGGGCTCCTCTGCATCACTCTCTTCGGGTGGGATTAGGTTTTCAGGCGGGTTGTCATCATCAGAGTCCTGGCTATTACTATCACTGCCATGCATCCTAGCCAGGCAAAGCACAACAAGGTCATTAGTGGTGTGAGCAAAAACTGGGAAAAGGCCGATGTGTCTTATCTTATGTAGATGTGACTGAGATCAGCATATTTGATTATTTTAGGTAGATGTCTGCAGCACTACTCTGCTGCTAAGGTGACTTATTTCTCTTTGGAATAATCCTTTGCATCAGATTGAAATGTGAATGCACTGACTTAAAATGATGATGAATTAACATTGAGACCATCTAGATTGTACCTTGTCATTTCCTGTTCCTGCTCCTCCCTTACATCGAGGTCTTTTTTTGACAGTTCGTGAACAATTGCCAAGCCAATGCAGTTACCAAGGACATTGACAAGCGTGTTGAAGTGGTCTCTAAAAGACACAAACAACATCAGACAATGAAAGTAGAGGATATACTGTATGCTGCTTTACAGTGACTTTGTTTGTTTTAACTCTTTGCACATCAGACTTTTTGTTTCCCCCTCATTCTAACCTGCATCAACTATGAAGCACGTGCATACATAGACAGTGAAAAGAAAAAAAAAGTTAGACCTAAATTTACTAAGGATTGGCTATTAAGTTTACTATATCGCTTGACATTCTTAAACTTATATTTGAAAGTGACAGAGGCTGCTTTTGAATGGACGGTGCTTAAGGTATTTGAAATCAACTTGTACGTTATAAGTCTTGCTCAGACATTTCATAAGTTTTAATGTGAAACCTGATTAAGTAAACATCTAGTTGGAAACTAGATCATAGAGGTCAGTGTGGATAAATTGCTGGTGAAAACCAATCCAGAGGCAGAAAAAGCAGCTGTACTAATCTTCCATTAGATATTTTGTATCAATTTCTAGTCTAACAACAGATTCAACTTACAGGAGCCATTCTACAGCCACCAAAATGGAGGCCACCTTTGCAGGTAACCCAATAGCTGTCAAAACTAAGAGAGTGTTCACTGCTCCTGTAGATGGGATCCCTGCTGCTCCTATGCTGGCGACAGCTGAAGTCATACTGCAGATCAAACACAGATTCCTAAGTTATATAAAAGTGTACCATGCATTTTTAAAGTCACTGCCTCTCAAAGGTTCCATATTATACATGTCT
Source organism: Lepomis gibbosus (assembly GCA_029875015.1). Lineage (NCBI taxonomy): Eukaryota > Metazoa > Chordata > Actinopteri > Centrarchiformes > Centrarchidae > Lepomis > Lepomis gibbosus. Next base: position 2,634 of record JAPMOB010212528.1, on the reverse strand, counting down.
AACCAGCATCAAAACTAACAGGAAGAGTGGCTTACAAAATGATAATTAACTGGCTGAAGTCCAGAGTGATGTAGTTAAGCTGGGCAATGAAAATTGCAGCGACCACTTCGTAAAGGGCAGTTCCGTCCTTGTTCAAGCTGGTTCCAATGGGCAGCATGAAAGAAGTGATTCTTTTGTCGATGTAGAGTTGCTCACAACATTTTAATGTTAATGGCATAGTGGCGGAGCTTGGAGAAACACATTGAATCCTTCGTTAGTGTTCTGCTTATATGAAGAAAAGAAATCAGGCAGCTCTGATTATGAATGTACAAATAAGCAGTGGTCATGAACTCACAGCTCTCTTTGATATGTCACTGTTATATCGTCCTACCTGGACGAGATGGCCAGTGCAGTCGTTAAGGCAGGAATAGAAACCTTAATAACAGCATAGGGGTTGCGTCTCACACACAGGAAATAAAGTAGTGGCAGAGTTATTGTTCCATGGATTACAAGCCTGAAACAAACAATAAATGCATTATCAGTACTGATTCAATCAAATACAATTACTGACAACAGCAAGAGCTTGCATTCACAGTGTAGCTTCTAGCTCAGAGACTTAAAACAAGACTATATAACTTTTGTTAAATTCATGAGCAGCTAAATACAATCTTGCTCCATTTGTTTTGCTGTTACAGAAGTTTTTTTTTGATGAATTAATTTCATTTGTAAGAGGGATGTGTTATTTGTTATTTAAAAAGTTAGATAGCATTGCTTGAAAGGCCCTAAACTAAATATGTATCAGTAGTTGCTCAGAAGCTCCGAAAATTTACTTAACTAAACCATAGTGCTAAAACCGTGAAGTCAAACATACCCAGCAACAACCACGACCACGAACTTTCCGAGGCTGTAGACAGATTCCCAGTTTTCAATCTCAACAATATGGCTTGCAATCAGGAATACCACTCCAAATGGCAAGTACCTGGAGAGAAAACCATACAATTAAACAAATGAAGGAAATATGTAAGTTCAAAAGAAACCAGTCAGGCTTCTTACATTTAATTTAACAGAATGAAGGGAATTAAATGTAATGAATGAATACACATTGTTGGGCGCTGAAATCCCTTTTCACAGTAAAAGATGCTGCTATGTTTTGTCTGAAATGCAATATTACTATTTCTAATGGCAATCTGTGAGTACAATACTTAGTGTTTTAGCATAAACACTCACTTTCAACTGGGAGTTATGTTTCATTATTTATTAAATATGGAGAAAGAGAATTATATTCTTTATAGTATCTTGTTTCACTTTACCATAGTATCAAGCTGACTGCACATTTTGTGGCCTCGTTGAGGACAGTGAGGACCTCTACAAGGACTTTTCCTTCATTTCCCATTATGTTGAGGGTTATGCCAAAAAAGAAAGACCAGACAATCACTCCGACTGTGTTGGCTCCTGTAACATAGTGGCCCACCATTTGCACTTCTGACGAGTTCTGGAACTAGACCATAAATTCATAAATGGTCCGAAAGCGACTTCATGTATCAAAGATCATCACTGCAAATAGAATCTTCTCAACATAATTTTCTTAGTGACAGGGGAAAAGTATTTACTGTCTGCATGCTAAACTTTAGTTCATGCTCTTCCTCGTGCCCCTCTGTGTCAGTTTCAAACTCCACCCGCTCCGTCTTGTACTAAAAAAAATGTGTTCATATGATAAATATTACATGGAAAGAGAGGAAAATAAGAAGCTTAATCAATAGTATGCCTTAATGAAAAACATACCTGTTCGAAGCAAGCCTGAATCAGATTTTGTGGGACTATATTCCTATCAACAATAAACAAAAGGCACACCATCAGTAAGCTTGTAAACTACACAAGAAATGCAGCCTCAAGGGCATGATTGTGACATTTGCTGGATGTTTGCATGACCTTGTAGAACACCTGACATACAGCATTATTCCTGCTTAAGACAAACATAAATGGAGGAAGGAATATAAGTGAAATGAAATCTCTACTTGGATGTTCCTGATATCTCTGACTGACCTAAAAACCTTGCAGAACGGAGTATGCAGAGAAACCAGAGATACACTTCTCACCTTACTAGATCCAGCAGGGAACTGAGAGTGTCAAAGGACTCCTCATCGTCTGTCTCATCCTTTTCAACAGCATTAGTCACTCCTGGATTGATCAACATTACCAGTAGTAACCCTACAACACATAATCCAGGGTTGAATGTTAGACACATAGCTTTTTCATATATGTGTGAGCACAACAGTATATATCTACTAGATTTAAATATCATACAGGACTGACAAGGGGATATTACTGCCACTACTGTAAATAATTAAAAACATTTGTTTAATAGTGCTTCACAAAAAAGTTACAAAGTGTTTTTATGTTTGCCAGAATTATTGATATTCTTTTTTTTTTGAAGGAAAACCCATGATTCTCAGCATTTTGTCTTAACATCTGCTGGGTGAGCTCTCCACTAGGAGAACTTCTTAAAACACATCTTCAGATGCACCTGAACACATCATCAGTGATGTAACCTGGGGTCCTCGGGTGTTTCGGGTCTTTCAACATCAGACACCCTCGCCCAGGCGACCCAGCCACGGCTGATCAGACCGCGACTTGTGTTCAGGTAGCACTCGCTTG